>SJXQ01000525.1:58895-140934 GCA_006408695.1 Aepyceros melampus | reverse complement strand
CTTGGATTGATCCTTTAATCATTTATGTAGTGGCCTTCTTTGTCTCTTTTCACAGCCTTTGTTTTAAAGTTTATTTTATCGGATATGAGTATTGCCACTCCTGCTTTCTTTTGGTCTCTATTTGCATGGAATATCTATTTCCATCCCTTCACTTTTAGTCTGTATGTGTCCCTTGTTAGGAAAAAAAGCAGGATCACAAAAACCATGAAGTCAGTGTAAAAGGCAAAACTCACATTAGCAATTTAGGAAACCCAGTTAGAAATGAGATAAACTTGACGGGAAAATCCCCGGAAAATACAGGAAATGATTAAAGAGAAGAAAGTGAAAACAGACAAACAATGGGCATGACAAATAGCTCATGAAGATGTGGATGTTGGCATGAACAGCAATTTTGAGGGGCTCTCGGGGCTGTTTTTCACAAACTTACATAGTGCTTAGCATGCTAGATACTTTGTAAAGCAAGTTTAGCTCATTTAATCCTGATACAAACCTTGTAAGAAAATATGTTAATCTCCCACTTGATTGATACTGGAGCCTTATATCTAGAAGCCTTTTCTTTGGCAAAAGTCACAGGTTCCACGTCAAGCCTAATGTGACCAACAAGGTGTGCATGATGTCAGTCTGCCAGTACCTGAGACTGAGGTTTCTCATGATGGTGTTTGTTTCCCACTCCTGTCCTTGAGAAAAGGGCCTCCTCAGCTCCTTTATGTCTCCCATAATGCTTTTGTACAGAAGGCCGAGGAGGAGATGTCTTCATTTATTTCCTCTTAAGAAGCCATTAGAAGCATATAAAGCTAAAATTTGACTGTATTTGCTGTTTAATGTTGTCAGATTTAATTTATATTGAGCTTTTAAAATATGTATGTTCTCTTCAACATCACACCCCTGTGGAGGGTAGAGCAGTCATAAGAGACATTGTCTTATCTCCATGAATCTGGTTGGAGAAGCAGCCAGCCACTTAAAGTTAATTAGCATTGCAGTACAGCATGGCAGCATTGCATGCGTGCGTGCTAAGTCACTTCAGCTGTATCCAACTCTTTGAAACCCCGTGGACCGCAGCCTGCCAGGCTCCTCTGTCCATGGGATCCTCCAGGCAAGAATACTGGAAGGGTTGCTTGCCATTTCCCTCTCCAATGTCAGTATTAGGTAAATAAAAATTTAATTGTAAATACTGTAAAATCTGAGAGTTGAATATAAAAGAACATCCCTTTAAAATCAGATTTGAGAACTTGGCAGTTTCCTGTCAAACTTTAAATTATAATGATTTAGAAATCTGTTAAATAGATAATAATAATGTCAGTTCATAAATGTTAGAAATTTTTCTTCATTTTCATAATTATTAAACACGATGAATTGATAAATTTACACATCAGTGTTAATTATGCAAGTCAGTAAGCCCAAAACATGCACTTTACCATACCCTTAAGTATTAGGTATTTTACTTTTTATATTATGCTGTGGAGTTCCCCACTCCCAAGCCCCAGGTTCTGCATCCTTGGATTCAGCCAGCCACAGATCAGAAATATTCCCCCCAAATTCCAGATACTTCCTAAAAGCAAAACCTGAATTTGCTGTTCACTGGCAACTATTTATTTACATAGCATTTTTATTGTATTAGGTATTATAAGTGATCTAGAGATGATTTAAAGTATATGGGTGGATGTGTGTATGTTACATGCAGATACTGTGCCATTTTATATAAGAGACTTGAGCATCCGTGGATTTTATTTTGACAGTTTCTAATTTATAGAAAGCAAGAACTATACCATCCCCAAATTGCTACTGTATGGTGTTTTTAAAATTCCATCACATTTCTTCTGTTTATTAATTGGCATTCTTTTGTAAGGAAACTTTTTTTCTTTTATACTCATTTAAAAAGTCTATTATCAATTCAGACTCATTCTCGTTTTGTTCAGTGAGTAATACTCTTATCAGCACTCTTCTTTATTTTGATATTCAAATTGTTCTAAATTGGACCACTGGAAACTTGTTCAAACTGATGCCTGTGTATTTTGACATACTCATCTTTTTTTCTTCTTTGAAGCACTTATTTTCTGGCATAACAAAAATTGTATAGGCTCATTTTGTCTCTTGCTGCCCCAGGTTTAGAATCACCCTTTTCTTCAAAGAGTCTTCATTTGTTTTAATGGACAGTGGTATTTAGAAACCAAGATCTTTTCTACTTGCTTATTTAAAATTCATTTTAAACTACTTTATTTTTAAATTCATCTGGAATTCTACAGGGAAGTTTGAAGAATGGATGCGTATGCATTAAGGTGAATTAAAATGAATTGCTTTATCAGTAGGATACAAAACAAGAGCTACTTATTTCCATTTGTATTCTTGCCCCTCAGAAACACTGATTCAGAGGAAAAATATTATTTAATTTAAATAATATATTTAAATTGTATCAAATGATATGTATTTAAAGTCTCATATCCATTGTGTTTCCTCTAACTTAGGTGCATTTTCTAGAATCATAAAACTTTGTGAAGAAAAATGTGAAACAGGTGAAAAAAATAAGGGAAGAAAAGGTGGCAGTGTAACGTCTGTAAAGGAATTACAAATTTGGGAAATACTTGCTTCTTTAATGCGGTCATGCAGGTGAGAGCCCTGAGAAAGCTTTGTAAAATATAAAAGTTTGTTTTAATTAATTTGTGTTTTTTGGCACACCTTGGACGTCAGATAGCACACCTTGGACTGCTAAATGTTCGTCTAGAAGTTTGCCTGTTTTGTTTTTGATTGTTTCAGGCTGTCTTTAGCCATTGGGCTTCCCTTGTGGCTCAGCTGGTAAAGAATCCACCTGCCATGTGGGAGACCTGGGTTCGATCCCTGGGTTGGGAAGATCCCCTGGAGAAGGGAAAGGCTACCCACTCCAGTATTCTGGCCTGGAGAATTCCATGGACTGTATAGGCCATGGGTTCGCAAAGAGTCAGACATGACTGAGCAACTTTCATTTTCACTTTCAGTTCAGTTCAGTTCAGTCGCGCAGTCGTGTCCGACTCTTTGCGACCCCATGAATCCCAGTACGCCAGGCCTCCCTGTCCATCACCAACTCCCGGAGTTCACCCAGACTCACGTCCATTGAGTCTGTGATGCCATCCAGCCATCTCATCCTCGGTCGTCCCTTTCTCCTCCTGCCCCTAATCCCTCCCAGCATCAGGGTCTTTTCCAATGAGTCAACTCTTCGCATAAGGTGCCCAAAGTACTGGAGCTTCAGTTTTAGCATCATTCCTTCCAAAGAAATCCCAGGGTTGATCTCCTTCAGAATGGACTGGTTGGATCTCCTTGCAGTCCAAGGGACTCTCAAGAGTCTTCTCCAACACCACAGCTCAAAAGCATCAATTCTTCTGCGCTCAGCCTTCTTCACAGTCCAACTCTCACATCCATACATGACCACAGGAAAAACCATAGCCTTGACTAGACGGACCTTAGTCGGCAAAGTAATGTCTCTGCTTTTGAATATACTATCTAGGTTGGTCATAACTTTTCTTCCAAGGAGTAAGCGCCTTTTAATTTCATGGCTGCAGTCACCATCTGCAGTGATTTTGGAGCCCAAAAAAACAAAGTCTGACACTTTTCTACTGTTTCCCCATCTATTTCCCATGAAGTGATGGGGCCAGATGCCATGATCTTCGTTTTCTGAATGTTGAGCTTTAAGCCAACTTTTCCACTCTCCTCTTTCACTTTCAACAAGAGGCTTTTTAGCTCCTCCTCACTTTCTGCCATAAGGGTGGTGTCATCTGCATATCTGAGATTATTGATATTTCTCCCAGCAATCTTGATTCCAGCTTGTGTTTCTTCCAGTCCAGCATTTCTCATGATGTACTCTGCATATAAGTTAAATAAGCAGGGTGACAATATACAGCCTTGACGTACTCCTTTTCCTATTTGGAACCAGTCTGTTGTTCCATGTCCAGTTCTAACTGTTGCTTCCTGACCTGCATACAGATTTCTCAAGAGGCAGGTCAGGTGGTCTGGTATTCCCATCTCTTTCAGAATATTCCACAGTTTACTGTGGTCCACACAGTCAAAGGCTTTGGCATAGTCAATAAAGCAGAAATAGATGTTTTTAAAGAGTCAGACATGACTGAGCAACTTTCATTTTCACTTTAGCCATTGTCATACAGTACATATGCCTTCTTTTCCCACAGTGATTCTGAAAGACTCCTGTATTTTACCATGGCTCTGTTAGTGATATTTGTTAAATGTAAAATGTATTTAGTTAAATTTTCTTAAAACCTAAAGACTTTTTTGCTATATCAGATGATATTTGAAACTTGGAGAGAATATTTATTCTGTGAAATTGGAGGCATATTATAACTGAATCAGAAGATAATGCTTTTATTTTCTTTCAGAATTTGGCACAGTCTTACATTCTTACTGAATTGATGAATGAAATCAAAGAACATGGTACAAAACTCAAGATTGTTCCTTCCTCTGACTCTCAACTGGTGAGAAGTATAATTATCTGGATAATAGCTCTTTTTAGATAAGCCAGTGATGTTGCCAAAATCTATCTTCTCAGAGCTATCCATTGAGATGGTAGTCAGAGAATTTGAAAAAATAATTCAAAAGCATTTTGTGAAAATAAATAGTAGACTTAAAACTTCTAAAATCAGAGCTTTAAGATATGTTTTGCTTCAAGCATCTCATAAGTCAAACAACAGAAAAAATACTGAGGCAGCTTTTGAGTAGACATACTAGAAAAGACTAAAGTGTTTTGATTTTTGTTGAACGAAATGTCTAGGATTCTTGTTTTATATTATAAAATCTCTACTATAAAAGTTTATGGTTATTGGTAACATTTGCTTAAATACAGCTTTTTTTTATCCTTTAGAGGTAGATTTAATTTTAATAGTGATCATCTAAAGGTTTTTTGGAGCCTAGTTTGATACTGGGTTTTTTAACTAGTGAGAAGGGGAAAAAGGCAGCCTCTGACACCTGGAAGCTATCCTGATACCCACAGTTAGGCCATGTTGTTCACATGAACTTCACAGAATACCAGCCTCAAGCAAAGTTACTCCAAGACTGTTAAAATGAGACAAAATAAGTCCGCTTTTTGTCTAAACCAAGATTACTCTTCCACTGAGAAGATCCCAGTCACCTTCTCTTGGCCAAAATTAATCACTGTGACTTCTTTTTTCACTTGTTACAGCTTTATCTTCATTCTGCTGCTGCTGCTGCTGCTGCTGCTGCTAAGTCGCTTCACTTGTGTCTGACTCTGTGCGACCCCATAGAGAGCAGCCCATCAGGCTCCCCCATTCCTGGGATTCTCCAGGAAAGAACACGAGTGGGTTGCCATTTCTCCATTTATTGAGATATTTCATCGTAGAAATATCCCCACTTTCTTACAGCATCCAACTGAGAGCAGACCTTTTCTAAAATTATTTTCCTTAGTTTCTTCCCTAAACCACCCAACTGAAACCCAAATCCTCCATTGGTTCTTTTGAATACCTTTGATTGAGACACTCCATGGTCCCCTGTTGTGTGTGTTCCCCCTCAAAGCAACAAGTAATGAACCCATCTTGTTCTGCTCCAAGTGAATTCCTGGTGGTCTTGGAGGATATTACACTAATAATTAAGATTCCAGTTAGAAATTGATTCGGAGAAGGCGATGGCCCCTACTCTAGTACTCTTGCCTGGAAAATCCCATGGACAGAGGAGCCTGATAGGCTGTAGTCCATGGGGTCGCTAAGAGTCGGACACGACTGAGCAACTTCTCTTTCACTTTTCACTTTCATGCATTGGAAAAGGAAATGGCAACCCACTCCAGTGTTCTTGCCTGGAGAATCCCAGGGACGGGGAGCCTGGTAGGCTGCCGTCTATGGGGTCACACAGAGTCAGACATGACTGAAGTGACTTAGCAGTAGCAGCAGAAATTGATTTGTCTATGTGTGTTTTAGAGGAACAAAGAGTGAAGATATAGCTCATAATCTGGCTGTAGAAATTCTTAAAAAGGAGAAATTCTAAAACTTCTTAGCCCAATGTAGTAACCTTAGATTTTTCTTCCAAAGAAGCAATTTTGAAAGACACTGTGGTTGTATTTTTTGTTGAAAAGTCAAGTCTGTAAACTCACTGCCCTTTCTTTCTCTTGAGGTTTTTATGGTGGAGCCCAGTTGCCACCTTGGGAGTTAGTGAAGACTGCTTTACAAAATAATGATAGGTGTTTGAAAAGATTTCTGACTAACTGTGATCTGATGTTAGATTTAAGTATTTCACACTTGAAGCTGTGAAGTTAATATATGTCAATCAAATATTATAGCTGATCACTGTAGGTTTGTGTCATTCTAAGAGAGAAATTTTCAATCTTAGGTCTTAGTCTTTTAGGACATAATAGTTGACCTGAGTGGCGGGACTATCAGTATAGATCACTGCTCTTTCACCACCTATTTTCTTTGGGCCTTTGTAATCTATATGCCTTTTCTTTCTTTTCCGTACCTTATTGTGGCTCAAACCACCAGTAATATGTTGAACAGGAGTGATAAATGTCTTCATCCCCGAATTAGGGAGAAAACACTCAGTACTTCATTATTATTAAGAGTATGCATAAAATAAGTACAAGGTTATGTATTTTGTGACATAATTCCAATTCCTTATTTTATTAGTAAAATATTTGGAAAAAAGAGTATGGGGTTTTGCTCTAAATGTTTATGATTATTTGTGAATATGTACAAATAGCAAGTCAATGAGTAATTTTAGGAGAGTACATGAAGGGACAGTTAAAAGCAATGAAAGATTGGTTTTTCACTCTTAAGCTAGTAGTTATGTAAAGTAAAGGGCAGAAGATATGAGAATACCTATATTTTTCAAGGTAAGGCATTTAATTTCATTTTTAATATAGTATCTTGTATATGAGGGAATAAAGCTTTTTAATACACTTGAGATGGTTTAGTCATCATTTAAACAGTATAACTCTCTCTTAGATTTTTTAATGACACTTTATTTTAAAATTGTTTATTTCTGACAAAGAATTGATCCTATTTTTAAAGGACCCGTTAGTGGTGGAACTTTCAAGCCCTGGACCATTGACCTCAGCCTTGTTCCTGTTTCTTCACAGCATGAAGGAGACTGAAAGAGGACCACTTTCTCCCAGAGTTCTTTTTAATCAGCTTTGTCAGAAGTGGGTACATCTACTGTCTTGGTATGAATGATCCTGAGTTACGAAGCACTAATATGCTTATCTGGGCTTCCCTGGTGGCTCTGACAGTTAAGAGTCTGCCTGTGATGCAGGAGACCTGGTTCGATCCCTGGGTAGGGAAGATCTCCTAGAGCTTAATATGAGTAAGTGACATTGCCGTTATGTCTTGGACTACCAAGAGAAAGGGACTTTCCAGGTGGCACTAGTGGTAAGGAACCCACCTGTCCATGCAGAAGACATAAGAGACACAGATTTGATCCCCGGGTTGGAAATATCCTCTGGAGAAGGGAATGGCAATCCACACCAGTATTCTTGCCTGGAAGATCCCATGGACAAGAGGAGCCTGGTGGGCTGTATTCCATAGGGTCAGTGAAGAGTTGGACCTGACTGAAAGCCACTTAGCACACATGCAGAGAAGGAACTAACATTTGTTTAGTTGCAGCTGTGTGCTTTATGTAAGTTATGTCTGATAATGCTCCGAAGACGCGATTGTTTTCCCCATTTTATTTATAAGAAAACTGAGACGCCAGAAGTTGAGTAGCTCCCCTGTTTCATGAGAACAAGTCAGGTTTAAATAGATGTCTGTCCTGACTCAGAAGCCCATTATGTAATATCATAAAGTAAGAAAATTATAGAATTATAAAATCTAAAAGTGCTGTTATAGATCATCTAGCTTAGTTTTCTTATTTTTTAAGATGAGTTTTCAGGCATGCAGAGTTTAAGTAAATTTCCCAAGATATTGCCAATATGGTTAAAAACAAAACCCTTATGTGCCTAGAAATAAACACGTCATGAAGGACCTAGCTTAACTTTAAAGCATTCATTTATTCTTTCCTAGAAATTTGAAAAAAAAAAAGTGTGTGTATGTGTGTGTGTCTACATATATATTTTTTTTCCCCTAGTTTTGTGATATTCTGTGGTGTGTCATGTACCTTAAGGGTGTCCCCAAATTCTTAAGATAAAAGTTCAGAATACTGTACTGTGAAGCTTGACACATTTACGATACTTGATGTGCAGTCACTGCTTAATAAATGTTCAGTTCAGTTCAGTCGCTCAGTCATGTACAACTCTTTGCGACCCCATGAATCGCAGCACGCCAGGCCTCCCTGTCCATCACCATCTCACCAACTCTCTGAGTTCACTCAGACTCACGTCCATCGAGTCCGTGATGCCATCCAGCCATCTCATCCTCTGTCGTCCCCTTCTCCTCCTGCCCCCAATCCTTCCCAGCATCAGGGTCTTTTCCAATGAGTCAACTCTTTGCATGAGGTGGCCAAAGTACTGGAGTTTCAGCTTTAGCATCATTCCTTCCAAAGAAATCCCAGAGCTGATCTCCTTCAGAATGGACTGGTTGGATCTTCTTGCAGTCCAAGGGACCCTCAAGAGTCTTCTCCAACACGACAGTTCAAAAGCATCAATTCTTCGGCGCTCAGCTTTCTTCACAGTCCAACTCTCACATCCATACATGACCACTGGAAAAACCATAGCCTTGACTAGACAGACCTGTTTTCAGTGTCCTGAAGATCTCATCCTCATGGGAACAGTAACATATTTTGTGCTTCTATTTATAGAAAAAAAGTAAATTGAACCTTTGAATATATGAATATTGAATATATATTATTGATATAATTACTTTATTTATTTTTCTTTCCTGTTTTGTTATTAAATCATAGGGCCCCTGCATTTAAAAGTTTTCAACAACAGGACAGTCAGGAACTTCTTCATTATTTGCTGGATGCAGTGAGGACAGAAGAAACAAAGGTCAGATTTCTCAAAGTTTATCACATATACTCTTTAAGAAGAAGGTACAAAATTGAAGGAATTTTACCAAAATTTTAATGTACAGTTGAAAGTAATTTGACTTTTTTTAAAACTATTCTGTTTATCCTCCCCTTTTTTGCCCTGCCTACCACAAGATTGTCTAATTTTACAGCTCTGTTATCCTTTATTAATTTATATACTTTGACTATAAATAACAGAAATTAATTAAAACTAGCTTGCTGCTGTTGCTGCTGCTAAGTCGCTTCAGTCGTGTCCAACTCTGTGCGACCCCAGAGATGGCAGCCCACCAGGCTCCCCCGTCCCTGGGATTCTCCAGGCAAGAACACTGGAGTGGGTTGCCATTTCCTTCTCCAGTGCATGAAGGTGAGAAGAGAAAGTGAAGTCACTCAGTCGTGTCTGATTCAAATAAAGAAAAAGGAATCTAATATTCCAGATAAATGGGGATATAGGACAGGAAGGTTTTCAGAAATCCAGAAAGTATTCTCCTTTTCCCCCTGGTTTCTCTGGCTCTGTAGATTTTCTTTATGCATGTCTCTGCAGACTGAGTAGCTTCTTTGCTTCCCTGTCTGAATGGTAGCTCCTAACTGCCATGGCTTGCATGTTGCAGTTCCATATGTGTAAAGATGAACTGGCTGCTTGTGAATCCTAATTTTAAATTCCCAAAAGAGAGAAACCTCATTGTCCCATGTTGGATTAGAATTCACTCAGGGACTAGAGGATTGGGGTCCCAGCCTCCTGAGTCAGAGTCTGTTGAGTAAAGAAGATCTAGATAGATTTCCCAAACAGTTTTATTGTAACCTTGTCCCTTAATTTAGTGGCTGTTGGTTGACTCTAATATTAAATTAGTTATTTACACCTTTTTTGGTGGGGTCCTATGCAAATAGAATACAGTTTTTCATAGAAAATGCCAGATATTAAAGATGTCCAGTATACAGCACATATCCCCCACTTCCTCCTTTCTCGCTTGGAGCAGACCTTGCTAATCATTTCATTGCTGTTCACTGAGTCAGGATTCAGTCTCAGAATTGTTCTCAACATAGCACTCTGGACAGCCTCTATCAATCCTAATTGTCGTAACAGGTGAAAACCCTGTTTCCTGTTCAAGGTGAATATATTTCTTCATCTATATGTTAATGTGCAGTAGAACAACCAGGTGCAAGTGAAGTGCTGATGTGCTTGTGGTAGGTGTTTCTTTTGTTGCTATGAAGGGTGGTATCTTTTCTTTTTTAATTCTGCTTTGTTTAAATTGTACATGACATTGTAGTGTTTCTTTATCCTGCATGGCCAGTTTTCAGTGAAGAGGCAGTCATGGTTCTAATAATTTCTCATAAGTTATCTTAAAGAATGAGTTAGTTACCAAACAGTGTATATTACAGTTCTATCCTTAATTGGCTGTTTATAGGGTATCATATTAAATGAGTTGAATTTCCACTTCATTTTAATGGGGCTTCCGTGCTAGTTCAGATGGTAAAGTATCTATCTGCAATGCTGGAGACCTGGGTTCAATCCCTGGGTCAGGAAAATCCCCTGGAGAAGGAAATGGCACCCCACTCCAGTACTCTTGCCTGGAAAATCCCATGAACAGAGGAGGCTGGTAGGCTACAGTCCATGGGGTCGCAAAGAGTCAGACACGACTGAGCGACTTTACTTTTTACTCACCTACTGCTTAAAATCATGTCTGTCGTCTCTGAACAGATTGTGATCTCCTCAAGGAATGGTATTCTATGTGCCTTGCACTTAGTAGGTGCTCATTTAATGTTCAATATGTTGTCTGTGTTTACTCTTTAAATGGACAATTTCATTTACGTTTGAATTGGGAAGAAAACAGTTTTTTAAATGAATAAACTAGCTAGTTTTCGGGGGCATTTGTACTTATTTTGAATATGGTATAATTTGAATAAACTGTTAAATTGAAGGGTAGTTCTGCATTATGTTTTATCTGTAATTTGTTTTGAAGAAATCAGTTAAGAGTAAGTTTTGGGAACATTAGCACATCCCCCTGAGCTAATAATTCATTACATTTTCTTAGATCTAGAAACTGATACCATGAGTTTTTAGATACAAACTTAAGTGTTTCAGACTACCAAACTAATGATCTAATTCTATACAACACTGCTGATTAAACTTTAATTTTAGGGACTTCCCCTGCAGTTCCATTGCAAGGGATACGAGTTTGATCCCTAGTTGGGGGACTAAGGTCCCACATGCTGCACAGTGTGGCCAAAAAAAAAAAAAAAAAAAGGTTTAATGTTAATGCTTGATCATCAGAACCTAGTATAAATATACATTTTAAGCTTGCTATTTAAAATGTAACCATAATTATTTCACTATCTGAAAAAGTATTGAATCTGATTTACTAATTGATATTCTTATTGAAGGGATTGATACAATAAGAATTGATATTCTTATTGAAGGGATTGATACAAGGTAGCAAAGTAGAAAGAGATGCTCTGTGTTAGGAATAGTAAATGCATTTTGACCTTCTGAGCCTACAGATGACACAGTAGTTACTTTAAAATGAAGCCATCAGTTGCCAGAATGATTTTTTTTCTTTTCTCCTGAGATTTACAGGAATATGTTTATTACATGGTGGTCATGTATCATTGTACATGGAATTAAAAGTCACCTTTTTACAATGTTTTTCTCTGTTGATATTACAAATAAAACAATAAAATCTATCATTGTAATTTTTTTTCTACTTTGATTGATGGCATTCTTTGTTGTAATTATTCTTTTGTTGTAATGATGCGTTGGGATTCACAGTATCTTGAAAACTCAGGCAGTACAGCAGGAAACATTAGTTTTTGAAAGCTCTTATCTTTCTTCCTCTAGTGAGGCTTTTAGATGGAGTGGCAGAATTAAAATGTCAAGCCTTGGATCTGTTCTGTCTCGTAAGCAAGGACAGTCGTGCTGGCTGTACAGTGAGCACCCGGGCAGGAGCTGCATTGTCTGGCCTGGGAACTCCACAGCTGTTAATCGGGCTGCTGTTGTAGTTTGTCAGCGCATGTGCTCTTTGATTGAAGGAAGGCTACAGCGTTATGTCTGCCACCAGACTCTTGCAGTGATGGTTAAAAAACGGCTGACCTCCTTTCATCTTGTTTCACTAAGGTCTTTTTCTTATGACTATGAAGTTGAGGAATATAACTCCCTCTTGCTGAGTAGAGAGATAAAAAGGATCATTTGTGGAAAAATTGTAAATTTTTTATATGTGAAATAAACTCAAAATTGACAATAAGGGCTTCTTTTATAGGCAGTCTTTTCAGCTTAGAAATATATGCCTCTTGACTTTTTTTCCTTTTAGTTTGAGCTATCACTAAATTAATGGTATTATTACATTTTTATTATCAAAGATTTATCACTTTAATCCATTATTAGGTAACATGCTTTTAAAGGTAGAATAGCTCTGCTAACTTAAATTATGTGTTTTGCATTCTTATTTTTAAAAAGTTTAACAAGGAGGTTTGAACTGGTTGAACCTTGATTCTGCGAATTGATTAATGTGCTGCAGTTGTTAGTAGCTCTCTGACCAGTCTTTTTAAAAAATCTAAATGGTTCAAAGCACAACTCTTAACAATGAAGGTTGTAGATGGACCTAAACCAATTTGTTTTATTCAACTTGATGAACTACCTTTTAACTAACTTTAACAGTTTAGAGCAGAGAATGTAAATTTGTGGCTAGGATACAATAAAAAAAGCAAGTCTAATAGTTTAAAAGTTAAGAATTTAAACAGCTTCATTGTTTTTACTCTTTTAAAAAAGAGTGCTATTACAGCTTACATATCAGAGTATGGTAAAGGCTTATTAAAAGTCATGTCTGAATTAGAAAATGTTCAAATTGTAGAATAAATTTATAACTTGTAAGTTGAATTAGAGGTCTTTAGTTGCTGGACTTTTTCAGTTATACCTATAGATGATATAGGTGAACATGGGTATTTATTAGCATCTTTCATTTAAGTCCATTGAATATTTCTCTTGCACCATTCTAACTTGCTTGTTTTAGTTCAGTGTTCTCTTTTCAAGGTAAAAAAGTCAAGTTTACCTCAGACAGTATCAAAATTATATCTATTTTCAAGTTTATTGAGTCTGAATTGGAGATTATTTCAATATTTAATAGCTTCTGGGACACATATTTCAATTTCCTTCACATGTAAGTATATTTTAGGAGCAAATAACATGGTATGGATTGTTGTATGTTTACTTTTATATCCTACTTTGTATATATTTAAATTTTTGAATCTTGCATTAACTTTCAAAATACACTTGAAAGAGAATAGTGAGCAGTTCTAGGAAATATAATGTGCTGATTATAGGCTAGTTAATAAGTAGAACTTACTTTCATAATTATTGGGGAGGAATATTAAAAACTAATTATAAAACATATACATATGAAAGAACATGTACAAATATAGTTTAAAGCATACTATAAATACCATTAGCACTCCTCCCTACCACCACCCCCAGAGTTAAAAAATAGATTATTAGTACCATAAAAGCTACCTGTTTATTTTTTTCAAATACTTCTTCCTCAGCACAGGTAACCACTATTTTGACTTTTACAGAAATCATTCCATAGTTTTGAGAGCTACTTCTGTATGCTTAAACAATATATTGTTTAGTTTTCGAAAACTGGGTAGCAAGCACAAACTTAACTGCCTTTATTGGTTAATTCCCAAAAGATGAGAGAATCTCTGGAACATAGTCTGGCTTTGGCTTCCCAATTTACAAGACCTCTTTCTGGGAAAGTCAGTAGGCAAGGTCATGAATGTGTTCTGAGTCACACCTGTGAAAGTCAAGGTCAATTGACAGAGATTAGAAGAGATCAGGTACTAGTTCTCATCCCAAAAGCTTGGAGACTGCTCCATTGTTTTTTGCTTCGAGTTCATCATGGCCCACTTCATGACTCTCGAGAACAGGCCCAAGCAGAACAATTCTGGGGTGGTAATTTGTGTCCTCTCCTGATCAAGGTAGCAGAGCAGGGAGGGGAGATGTAACATTAGCAGCTCATTCCCTGTACATTCTGTTCTCAGAGAAAAACATGGTAGAATGGCAGAAGGGATCTTGGTGTCAACAACATGTCCATCTTGTAAGTCTCCCTGCCCTAGTCTAGATTGGTTGCCTCCCACATTAGATGTGTAAGCATCATTCTGAAATTCTTCTTAACTGTCCTCCTGGGAATTCTCTCTGACTCTCTTACATGATGCCCCTGCTGTCGCCTGTAAACCACTTTATTATCTTTCTTTGTTTATGTTCTCATTTGGTGGTGTGTATGTATACATACGTTTATTTTTCCTTCTGATTTTTCAAAAAGTGGCATATACTAATACATGACTGTCTTTTTGAGGTAACATATTGTAGCAACTTTCCATATCAGAAGATAAAAAGTTTCCTTTTTTTAAAAAACACCTGTTCCTTTATAACCAATTCTAACCATTTCCTTATTGATTGTCCCTTATATGTTGTTTCCAGTGTTTTTGCCTTTATGAACAATGCTCTGATGAATAATGTATGTGTGTTATTTCACATGTCTGTAAATATTCTGTATAAATACAGAAGTGAGCTTTCTGGGTCAAATGATACATGCATGTATAATTTTGATAACTGTTACCAAATTGTCCTCCATAGGCATACAGTTTTCACTCTGTCAGCAACATAACATATGGAGAGTGTTTTTCCATAGTCTCACCAAAAGACTGTTGTACCAAACTTTAACATTTTTGCCAATCTGATAGGTAGAAAATGGTATCTCAGGGTAATTTTAGTGTACGTTTTTCTCTTTATGAATAAAGCCCAATATCTTTTCATTTGTTCTTATTTTTTTGCCCATTTTTCTACTGGGTTTTGATCCTTTGCTGATTTCTAAAAGCTTTTTTGTGTACTACAGAGGAAATATGTCACCAGTTTATCATTTGTGATATGATTTTGCCTATAATGTGGCAATAGCTTTTTTTTTAAATGTTAAACATTTTTTTGTTTTTGAATTTAAAAATCTTAAATTTTTTTTTAATGGCTTCTGGATATTGAGTCTTAGTTGAAAAGGCATTTTTAATTTACTTCAAGGTTATAAAAGAATTTCTCCATGTTTTCTTCTGGTACTTTTATGATTGACTTTTATCTAAATCTTAATCAATTGATATTTACCCTGTTCCATGATATTTTCATTTTTCCCATTTGGCTGCCCTATAGTTATCCAAACTATATAGTATGTTTTCCCCACTAAATTGGTAGCACTCTAATTATACTAATTTTTCATATTATTTGGGTTTTTTCTCAACTTGCCCTTGGTTGTGTTTGCTTATATGTTTAAGCACTAGTTTTAACCTTTCAGTTATGAAGATTTTAATGCATTTAGTCAGTCATCTCTTACTACACTTTCCTCTCTGCCCCTAAGTTTTCATTGCTATTATTATTTATTTTTTCCATATCTGGTTAGAACCTATCTCTCCCTTCAATCTCTCACATTAAAAAAAGAAAAAGAAAACTCTAAAATCTATATACTATTGCCATTTTCACTGGAATTATGTTAAATAAATAAATTGGGTGGAAGGTGAATTGAAATGTTCATAATGATAGGACTTATCCAAGAACATGCTGTGTCTTTCCATTTGATCAAACTTTCTTTTGTATCTTTCATTAGTGTTCCTCATTTAGATATTACACATTTGTTTAGTTTATTCCTAGTTATTTTATATTTTCAGTTGCTATTATAGTTTATTTTCTTCTATATCTTCTAACAGTTCTGTTTGTGTGAAGGCTATTGACTTCATTATATATTCCCTATTAAATTCTCATTATTATAGTAGCTTCTTATTTCATTTAGTTCCTCTGGCTTTTCGAAGTAAAAAGTCATCTCATCTGCAAATAATTTTCTCTCTTTTATACTTTTATATCTCTGAGATTTATTTTTTGTCAAATACGTCAGAAAACTTTAATATAGTGTTAAATAGTAGTAGTGAATGGGGGTATTGAGGGATTTGATCTTATTTTTTCTCAGTGTATATGATGGCTTATATTAATTAATGTTATTAGATTTCCCTAATATCCCTGTATTACTAGAATAAAAGCCTCTTGGTCATACTATAATCTTTGTGTTTTGTTTTTTTTTTTGATTGTGAAGCTAACTATATTCTGTTGCCGATATTTTATTTAGAATTTTTTTAGGTGATAGTATATTTGTGTGTACACTCTTGTCAGCATTTGGTACCAATATTGTGTTTCATGAAGATAATTTGATAGCTTCCCTTTTTCTCTGTCCTGGGACATAGCTTTACTGGAGTCTTCTGTGAAATTATTAGGTCCTAGAGGTTTGGAGAAGGAAATGGCAACCTACTCCAGTATTCTTGCCTGGAGAATCCCAGGGACGGCAAAGCCTAGTCAGCTGCCGTCTGTGGGGTCGCACAGAGTCGGACACGACTGAAGCGACTTAGCAGTAGCAGCAGCAGAGGTTTGTGTAGGGAATATGTAATTCAGTGACTTTAATGATTTTTTTTCTTCCTTGAAAGCTGGAAAATTTTATAATTTTTTGTAAAATTAACTGTTTTTTTTTCCCTGAATTTTCAAATATAATTACCTAAGAGTTGAGCAAAGTGGTCTCTCATGATTATTTGCAATATCTTTCATTTAGGTGGTGATTCTCCATCTTTGTTATATGTGATATTATGCTTTTCATGTTTATGTTTTTTTTCACGCTTGTCTTGATTTAGATTAGTTGGTGGGTTTCTTTATCCCTGCTGCCCAGAAAATCAGCTTTTGATTCATTTATTTATTCTCTTCAATTTCTACTTTTATCCTCTTAACTCTTTCCTTATACTTGTGTTCAGTGTGAGGTCCTTTTCTAAATGTATAAGTTAGCTGCTTAATTCATTTTTAATTCTTTTCAATTGATTTACATATATAAAGCTGTTCTGAAGAGTGAAAAGTATCTTGGATTCTGACATATAGAGTTTCTTACTTTCTGAGAAGATTGAAATTCTGTTTAATTTCTCTTTGACATGATAATTTTTTAGCAAAAGATTTATGTATAATTTTCATATCAAGAAATCTAAGTCAAACAGTGGTTTCACATATATGAAAACCTGACTTTGCTTACTACCTTTCCCCTCACCTCACTGTTAAAATGTGAATTAGAGAAGATTAAATTTATCCACTAAGAGGGCCGCAATTAGTGTAAAAGATGATAATTTATTAGCTTAAATAAATCTTTATTTTTGGAATATATTTAGTTTTGTTCTGAGAGTTTTTCGTGAGGTTAGATCTTTTCTAAACCATATGTAAGAGGTGTAGAACCATAAGCCTCATCATTTACTAAGAGCTGCTGACTTGAACACATGATTTTCATTGACAACTAAATTCAGATAAAATGACAATTAAGTTCTGGAGTTGTCTTCTTGTTGTGGACAATATTCTGGACTTTAGTTATGTGTGTGTGTATATATATATGTTTATACATATATGTGTATATATATATGTATGTAAAATAATCTATATGGAGGTCATAGTGACCAGTTTAATAGCTTCTTATGTATTACCACTTTTTCATAGATAAGAAATTTCAGATGGTCTACTTGTTACTTTTTGTCCTGATTAAGGAGTAAATCATCTTAGGGATAGAGTTGGGGAGAGGGAGGGAGGAAGCAAGAGATGGGGAGAGATGGGGGATAGAAGAAAAAAGGAGAATTTATTCTAAACCTGTAAAAAAAAAATGGGACTAGACTGCTTGCTTTTTGTTGACTGTGAAAAATACTTTAAACACAAGAGAGAACCTGTATGTAGGAACCTTGACTTATTTGGGGGAGAATCTGGCAACAGAATTATTCATGCATGGAGTTTTAGAACTGGAGTAAGGATACATTTAACTTTCTAAAACTTCAGTCATTTTAATTTACAGACTAGGGAACTGAGATCCAGTGCATGTTGCATTTGAAAATCCTCTTGTTAAGAGGATGAAGCTTGAATCAGTTGTCACTAAACCAGATTCTAGTCACAGGAACACAGAATAATGCTTTGAAAGGATACATTCTAGTATAGATTCTTAAATTCTTATTGCTTTGTTTTATAGCGAATACAAGCTGGCATTCTAAAAGCATTCAACAACCCAACTACTAAAACTGCTGATGATGAAACTAGAAAAAAAGTCAAAGGTATGTTGACAGTTTCACTGTTAAGAGTTTTTTCTAGAAGAAAATATTGTAAGTTTCTTTTTAGCAGGGAAGTGGGAGAGGAACTGAACATTATGTGAACTAATTCTCTGAAGTAATGAGAATTTACTTATTCCTGTGGTGGCAAGATAGTCTAATGGGTCATAGAAAGAAAATGTTAGAATCTATGTGAATTAAAAAAAAAAAAACTAATACCAAATGTACAGTTTGACTGATGCACTTAAGAGAAGTATCCTGTGGGAGATTTGAAAGGTTATTGAAAGTAGCAACCTCCCTTGGAAGTTCACTTTTATCATACTGTGTCATTTTTAATTTGAAGTGTGTTTATTAGATAGTAGATTTATGGATATTGGCTAGTCTTAGCTAGACAAAATGCTTCAGTGTTCCAGAGATTCCTTCAAGGAATTCATTATTTAAGAGGATACTGTTAAGTCAAGCATACACATCTACTCCTAGTGTTGACTCTTCATCAGCCAAAATATGAGGCAGAAACAATGATTAACTAACTAATCAAAGCTGATCATTTATAATGATCAATATTTAAATGTAGGTTTATATCCCATGTTATTAACAATTTACTGTGTCTTATAAATATAGTCTTCCTTGAAGTAGTAACTCATTTTTAGAAAATGTTTAAAAATATTATTTCTTACTTTATTTATTCTCTTTTCTAATTCTATTTTTATAGCATTATATATAAAGCATGTCTATATAAACAAATATAAATACATTAAGCTTGTATATAACAAAACTTTATGTGCAGTTGAAGGTTCACGATTTTAAAAAATAATAAGTTCTCAGGTATGCTCTGTTCTTTTGTTTTGAGATGGGCCATCTAGTGCATGTTTTGGAGAAGGCAATGGCAGCCCACTCCAGTACTCTTGCCTGGGAAATCCCTTGGGCAGAGGAGCTTGGTAGGCTGCAGTCCGTGGAGTCGAGAAGAGTCGGACACGACTGAGCGACTTCACTTTCCCTTTTCCCTTTCATGCATTGGAGAAGGAAATGGCAACCCACTCCAGTGTTCTTGCCTGGGGAATCCCAGGGTCAGGGGAGCCTGATGGGCTGCCGTCTCTGGGGTCACACAGAGTCGGACACGACTGAAGCGACTTAGCAGCAGCAGCAGCAGCAGTGCATGTTTAGAATAACTGTTTTTTCTTTCACTCCTTTTCAGTTTTGTAATCTGACTTATTTTCAATCCCTTGTACAATTTTCCTTAATGAAACATCTTCGTTAAACATAACTTCTAAATAGTTACCATCATAATTAATAGGTATTTCTTGATATGTCCAGATAAAAATCTGCTCTGTCATTCAGTGCTTCAAGTAATGTTTTAAAATGATTTAAATTGTTTGCATGAAATTTGAGGATAGAGATCCAAAAAGGATGGAAAAGAAATTTGAAAGAGGAGTGAATAGGTTTAAAAAAATTTTTTTTTAATATATTTTCCCCCATGGTTTACTGTGAGAAATTTTGAACTTCCATGAAGCCAATGTGCCTGTGTGCCCATAATCATGCTTAAATTACACTTGATTCATGTTTCATCTGTTCTCCCCCAACTCCATATTTTGAATCAAAGCATAGGCATCATTTTCTTTTATTTATAAATATATAAATACGTAATATATAAATAGAAATAGAATGATTTGAACATTTTTATGTAAGAGGAGTTAAATGTATAGCTAAGTTATTAATTTCCATGTTAGCTCTTTATGCTTTGCAGTGTTTACTTGTCTTTTACTACTCTGTTGTTTCCATAGTTATAGTCCTGGCATTTGTAGCCCTAAATCATAATCTGTTTTCCCATCCCTCTGTCTACCTCTAGGTTAGGCACAGAGGCTTTTTAAAGGGTTTATGGGAGCAGTTGAGTGTGGTATGAACAGTGGTGATTACTCTACTTATTTTACTTCTTAAAGTTTAAGAACAATCAGTTTGTTATTTACTTGAGACTGCAGTAGTTAATAGTCACATTTTCTCTATAGAATTGTAAAGAAAATTATAACATCATAGTAAAATATATTATTAAATATGGTCCCAGATTATTCAGATTTCTTTTGATTCAACAGAAAAAAGCCCATTACATTGTTAGGTTGATGGTTGATATGTTTTTTGCATTAAAAGTATTATTTTTACAGCATATGGAAGAGAAGGTGTGAAAATGAACTTCATAGATCGTATCTTTATTGGTGAATTAACTAGCACGGTCATGTGTGAAGAATGTTCAAATGTAGGTACTTTGGAATTCTCTTCAACACGGACTAGATTATAGTCATATTGTTTTATTGTTTTTTTTCACATGTAATCATCAGCAGTCATTTTTATTTGTGACAGATGACTACATAGTAGTTTTTGAAAGTCTTTAAAAAATATATCCTTCACTGCTAGAAAATAAACATAATGTTTAATTTTTTTAAGTAATGTTATCTAAATTTTCCTCTTGACACACCTGTGAAGTTCATTTAGCCTATTTTAGTATGATCCTATGTGCTAGCTACTCATTTGGATTGAAAATGAAAGAGAAACTTCTGTGAAGAGAGTAACTACGTTAATATCATTATGCATTGCCCTAAATTGTAATCCCAATAGAAATAATTCAATGTAGTGACATAATTTAGACTGATCTTCTTTAAAAGTTTACATTTATATGACTTGTTCAATTTTTTTTAAAAAAGCAGACTTGACTCATCTTTGAATTTAGTGATAATTTCATTTTGAATGCCATCTGAACTGTAACAGCTTCTTAAGGACTATATAAATTTTTACAGGTTTTTCAATTGCTTGGTAAGGAATATTTCTGGAACTATATGGCATATAATAGGTTTAAACTTCTGTCAGGTTTTAATCATAAAAGAGAGAGTTTTTATATCTGTCTTCCTACCCAGATTGTAGAGTATCTTTCCTCTCTAATCTGATAAAATCAGGATTATATGTTGTATCTCCTTCAGGCCTATCATAGTGAAGCACAGAATGTGTCATCATGATATTGTGGTTGACTCTTGAACAGCATGGGTGTGAATGGCATGGGTTTGAACTGCGAGGGCTTACTTATCACAAATTTTTTCAATAAATACCACTAAAGTCCTACACGATCTGCGTTTGGTTGAATCTGCAGATGCAGAATCCCAGATACAAAGCACCAACTGTGAAGTTATGCTCTAATTTTTGACTATTCAGTGGGATGGGGGTCAGCATTCTTAACCCCCACATTGTTCAATAGTCAGCTCCACTTAGGTTTCTAATATATTCAACATAGAAGTTGATTTCTTTTTTCACAAACTATAGAGTATCTTCCCTGGTGGCTCAGAGGTTAAACCGTCTGCCTGGAATGTAGGAGACCCGGGTTCGATCCCTGGATCGGGAAGATCCCCTGGAGAAGGAAATGGCAACCCACTCCAGTACTCTTGCCTGGAGAATCCCATGGAGGGAAGAGCCTGGTAGGCTACAGTCCATGGGGTCACAAAGAGTTGGACATGACTGAGTGACTTCACTTCACTTCACTTCATAGAGTATCTTTTAAAATAGAATTATCCTGAAGAATCTTCAAAACACAGTCAAGTTCTCTAGCTTTTCTCATGGCTTTTTCTTAACATTTCATGTTTTATTTATGTTATGTCATAACATATGTCATATATTATGGCCCCAATTTCACCAAAAATATGCTTATATCCTCAGTTAATCAGTTTTATTAAACACAGTTTATTTTAAAAGTTACTTTCAATATTCCACATTAGTCATATTAACAGTATTATAAAATTCAACTGTGTTGCATTTACTGAAGCTTTGAATTATCTTATTTTGATTAACTGCGTATATGTTGCCATGGGGTCGCAAAGAGTTGGATACGACTGAGCAACTGAACAAATGTGTTGCTATACCCAATTAAATTACTGTTTCTTCCAGAATGCTTTCTAACTTAAGATTTTAAGTTAAAATCTTAACTTTCCTGGGGAGTTTGATTTCTTTAAGAGTTTACAAAACTATATTGTTTACATTAGAATTCTAACTGAAGTTTTCAATATGTTTTCTTTTTAAGATCTCCACGGTGAAAGATCCTTTTATTGATATTTCACTTCCTATAATAGAAGAAAGGGTAAGGAGAAAAACCTTAAGTGTTTTTGTGAAGAACATTTATAAATTCATAATGTAGGAATTTTTGAGTATATTATCAAGTATCTGAGAGTCATTAGTCTTTATATACAGTAATTGAGTTTGTGCAGTGTATTGGATATTGGAGTTTGTATATGTATGAATGAAGGATGATACAGTTCCTAATCTCAAGGAATTTAAACCCTTATGCTTTATATTTTGAGAATCAACATTTAGGAAATTATATTTCAAGTGTTACAAAATTAAAAATAGATGATATCCAGAATTTATTTCCTAAAGAAATTTTGTATTATGTACATGCTATCTATATAGGTTTCAAAACCTGTACTTTTGGGAAGAATAAGTAAATATGGAAGTTTACAAGAGACAGATCCCGGTCAATACAGGGGCACTGTTACTGTAGAAAACACTCAGCAACCCAGAGCCATCAGGAAACATTCTTCATCTAAAGACATGGTAAGATTATATGCATTTGTGAAACATCCTGCTTTTTGAAACATTTTAGTAAGAAAAAATTTTTAAAGTATACAAAAATAGAGAAAAAGGTATAATAACCCCCATGTACCCATTTCTCAGTGTCATAGTTGTCATCTCACAGCTAGTCATGTTTTATCTGTCTCACATTTTCCTCCTCCTCATCCTAGATTATTTTGAAATAAATCCCAACATATATCTAAATGTGTGTCTCTAAAAGATGCTTTTTAAAGACATAACCATTGTATCATTATTGTACCTAAAAATATTTAAAACTTAATAGGACAAACATCTAGTCATAATTTTAATTTCTGTAATTGTCTCATAAAATATTTGTTTTGCTTTTTCAAGCATATTTGAATTTAGGATCTTAAAAAGATCTATAGATTCCCACGTCTCATAAATGTCTTTTAATCCACAGATTCCACCTTTTTTTTTTTCTTTGCAATGTATTTGTTGAAGACATGAGATCATTTTTTTCCAACAGTCTCACCTTCTTACATCGATAGTAATTCATTTTGCATATTGTGGTAGTTCATTTTGCATGCAGTAATTCATCTACATGTTCTTAAGAGATGCCTCTGTTCCCTTTGTTTCCTCTCTAAGGCAGTTAGAACTAAAGGCCTAAATAGGTTTGAGTTTGATTATTTAATTTTTTGCAAGAAAACTTTTTCAAGTGATGTTATGTATTTCCATCAGGAGGTGCATATTATGTTTGATATTTCTTTTCCTGTGATGTTATCAGTAATTGATGACCATTATCTGATCTACTGTTTTACCAGGGACTCACTAGGGAAGGTGACCATGGTGATTGATGAATAAAGCCATATAAATTTAAAGACATCCATTTGAATTTGCACTTTGTTAAAAAAAAAAAAACACTTTTTTACATGATACGATTTATACTAACTTGGCAAATTGATGTATTACCAGATTTAACTTACTCTGTTCAAAAGTCCTTTAAGGGGCAAAACTACAGAGATTGTGCAGAGGTTTACACTTGAAAAGCCTCCAGCATAGCACTGTTCCACAGAAGTCCTGTTCCCCACCCATAAATAGATAGCCATTAAGTTGGTTCCTTGTGTAAAAGTTTATGTTTAAATTAGAGCTTTTTGTTAGCATACTGTTCATTGTAGTTTGGGTAGATTTAGGAAATGGATTTCAGAGGTACTAGAAATAGTATTTTAATAATTGTAAAATGTTTAAATAAGACTTATTAGCATTTATTTTCAGTAAGGTCACAGATTCTTTTCTCTGAAAACACTATCAACTTACAGAATCAGCTAATTCATGGCAGAAAATGTACAAGAAAATCTGGAGAAGATAAAGCTGCTATCATACACCAGAAAAATGAAAGCCTTGGGTGAATAGAGACTCTTCATTGTTTGCAAGCATCATGAACACCGAGTTGACTCTGACTGAAAGCCCCACCGATGGCAGTGAGAAAGAAGACAGCCTTTCTGAAAGTAGCGTTGATGCTGACAGCGAGGCTTCGGAGTCTGAGAGTGCTCCGAAACAGACTTTGTTGTTGAGATCCAGAAGCGGATACTACACGCACACAAATGGACACCCTCACTACCCGTCCAAGAGTGAACCACTCACTAGGGAGGGCGACCATGGTGATGAGGGAGTGGCTGAAGCTATTTCTGAACTTCATTTGAGCAGCACTATAGTTCGAGCTAGGGATTTTGACAGACAAAATCAGCCACTAAGTGTTTCAAATAATTTGTGTTTTTCAGAGGACAAGCATATGGTGTCTCAGAGCCCCCAAAATGCTTTTCAGACCCTTTCTCAGAGCTATATAACCACTTCTAAAGAATGTTCAGTTCAGTCTTGTCTCTATCAGTTTACATCTATGGAATTGCTAATGGGGAATAACAAGCTTCTGTGTGAGAACTGTACTGAGAAGAAACAGAAGTACCAAAAGGAAACCATTTCTGCAGGTAAATATTTAGCTTAACTTTTTTTTTTAAGTGTTCATGGATTATCTGATAATCAGTGACTAGTGGGTTATAGATCCCACATGGAGTGACCTAAGAACCTGTCACCATACATTAGCTGCTTGGAGTCAGGGGTTGTCTTATTCATGTTTGTACCTTAGCATTGAAGACACTGACTGGGCAGGAGAAATTTCAATAGAATTTTGTCCAAATAAATTGAAGAACAGGAAGTATCCATCTCTGCCTTGAAAATGCAAATTCACATAATCTTATTTCAGGGAACTAGCTGTCTCACTAGACAGACATTTGTTGGCAAAGTAATGTCTCTGCTTTTGAATAGGCTATCTAGGTTGGTCATAACTTTCCTTCCAAGGAATAAGCATCTTTTAATTTCATGGCTGCAGTCACCACCTGCAGTGATTTTGGAGCCCTAAACAATAAAGTCTGACACTGTTTCCACTGTTTCCCCATCTATTTCCTGTGAAGTGATGGGGCCAGATGCCATGATCTTCGTTTTCTGAATGTTGAGCTTTAAGCCAACTTTTTCACTCTCCTCTTTCATCATGATCCAGCGGATGTTGGCAATTTGATCTCTGTTTCCTCTGCTTTTTCTAAATCCAGCTTGAACATCTAGAAGTTCACAGTTTATGTACTGTTGAAGCCTGGCTTGGAGAATTTTGAGCATTAATTTGCTAGCATGTGAGATGAGTGTCTTAGTTTGAGCATTCTTTGGCATTGCCTTTCTTTGGGATTAGAATGAAAACTGACCTTTTCTAGTCCTGTGGCACTGCTGCATTTTCCAGATTTGCTGGCATATTGAGTGCAGCACTTTCACAGCATCATCTTTCAGGATTTGAAAAAGCTCCACTGGAATGCCATCACCTCCACTAGCTTTGTTCATAGTGATGCTTCCTAAGGCCCACTTGACTTCACATTCCAGGATGTCTGGCTCTAGGTGAGTGATCACACAATAGTGATTATCTTGGTCATGAAGATCTTTTTGGTACAGTTCTTCTGTGTGTTCTTGCCACCTCTTCTTAATATCTTCTGCTTCTGTTAGGCCCATACCATTTCTGTCCTTTATCGAGCCCATCTTTGCATGAAATGTTCCCTTGGTATCTCTAATTTTCTTGAAGAGATCTCTAGTCTTTCCCATCTATGGTTTTTCCAGTAGTCATGTATGGATGTGAGAGTTGGACTGTGAAGAAAGCTGAGCGCCGAAGAATTGATGCTCTTGAACTGTGGTGTTGGAGAAGACTCTTGAGAGTCTCTTGGACTGCAAGGAGATCCAACCAGTCCATTCTAAAGGAGATCAGTCCTGGGTGTTCTTTGGAAGGAATGATGCTAAAGCTGAAACTCCAGTACTTTGGCCATCTCATGCGAAGAGTTGACTCATTGGAAAAAGATGCTGGGAGGGATTGGAGGCAGGAGGAGAAGGGGACGACAGAGGATGAGATGGCTGGATGGCATCACCGACTCGTGATTGTTTGAGTGAGCTTGGGGAGTTGGTGATGGACAGGGAGGACTGGCATGCTGCAATTCATTGAGTCACAAAGAGTCGACACGACTGAGCGACTGAACTGAGCTATCTGAAGTCTTTCGAGAAATAATTTCTGTAAAACTTAATTGCAACACCAGTGAGATTAATGTCCTTCACAAAAGTCATATCATGAGATATAAATTTGAAGATTTTAAGTAATTGTATATTATAAAGCTAGCTATATACTAACTATGTTTTGTTGACAAGAGAAAAGTAGAAAAGGTTGATTTGTCAAATAGGAAATTTTTGGTGTACCTCTAGCCTTGTTAAATGAAGAAAAAATTCTGATCTTAATGACTGTTTTAAAATGTAGGTTTTATTATTCAGTTATAATGAGCCTAACAGATGAGATGATTGCCACTGAAAAGGTAATTTATTACTTAAGTGTATTTCCCAAGAGAAGGGGACACACTAAGACATGC
Source organism: Aepyceros melampus (assembly GCA_006408695.1). NCBI lineage: Eukaryota > Metazoa > Chordata > Mammalia > Artiodactyla > Bovidae > Aepyceros > Aepyceros melampus. Next base: position 114,376 of record SJXQ01000525.1, on the reverse strand, counting down.
CACCCAAGGCCACAAGGGGAAGCACCAGGGTTGGTCAGGAGACAGAGGGAGCAAGGGGGAAAGTGCAGTCAAGTGCCTTCATTGTGGTTGCCGAGGGAAGGAATGAATGAAGCAGGGCAATAAGGTTTAGAAGTGAGTAATCTGAGGTATAGGGGATGTCTCTAGTAGTCTGGTACCTGGCTTTGGTGTGAGTAGGGCAGGTGAATAGTGACCTAGAGTATCAGAGCCTAGTAAAGGAGGTGGTTGGGTAAGGGCTTTGGAAATACATATGAAAGGCACGCTTCATTTGTTTACTATCTAGGAATTAGGCTCTGGAAAAGGCCCTTTCCAGTGTCAGCAAGGCCCCAGATGTCAAAGCATCAGAATGAAAATATGATTAATACATTAAAATTAATGTCTAGATGGGAGAGGAAGAAATAGCAGTTTATACTAATCCAAGTTAAATATGCAATTGGCCATATTGAAATCCTATCACAAGTCTTTTCTAACAACCTCTTATTTTTTTATTAATTTACTTTTAATCAGAAGATAATTGCTTTGTAATGTTGTATTGGTTTCTGCCATATATCAACATGAATCAGACATAGATATACATATGTCCCTTCCCTCTTAAACCTCCCTCCCACCCCGCCCCACCCCTCTACATTGTCACAGAACCCCAGGTTGAGTTCCCTGCATCATAGAGCAGATTCCCACTGACTATCTATTTTACATATGTAACAACCTTTTATGGAAATGTCCCATCGTCCCCATGATACATGATCTTCTCTCACTGCAGTGAGTAATGACCCAGTTTTTTCAACGACAGGTATGTTTCTGGTGGTGGTTGACTGGAAGGCACTGACATAAGTCACTTCTGGTCTATCGCTTTCCAGCTTCCAGAGTTGTGTTGCAAGTGTCACTTCCCCTGTTCTTTGTCCTTATAAGTGTGTGCCTTAAAAAAAAAAATCCCTTTCATATTGTTGGAGTTTTAGGATTGAGTTGAGGCTCTCAGTAATCAAAAGTCTAATTTCTTTTCTAACATTTTCAAAAATGTGGTATACTGCTTCTGTTTAAATGTTTACTATACTGTATGGGCAATAATGTATAAGATGTAATTTATAAATAAATTTATTATATTGTATCTTATGCAGAAAAGAAAGCAGAGGGGGTTTATACTAATGCCAGGAAGCAATTGCTCATTTCTGCTGTTCCAGCTATCCTGATTCTCCATCTCAAAAGATTTCATCAGGTAAATTCTCTTTAGTAGCACTAGACATATTTTCATCATATGTTTTGCAGAGCCCTTAGTCTTGTAAGGCTTCCCAAGTGGTGCAGTGGTAAGGTATCCACCTGCTAATGCAGGAGATGCAAGAGACACAGGTTTGATCCCTGGCTCACGAAGATCCCCGGAGGAGGAAATGGCAGCCCCCTCCAGTATTCTTGCCTAGAAAATTCCATAGACAGAGGAGTCTGGCAGGTTACAGTTCATGGGTTGCAAAGAGCTGGACACAACTGAGCAACTAAGCATACACACCCAAGTCTTGTACTGTCAAGGATTAGACAGTAATTTATTGAATTTAAAAATTTTCTTGTGAGATTTATTGCTCTTTCAGCCATGATAGCTTTATAAGACTTTTCTAAATAAGATTGTCTAATTCACAATATATGAAGATTTAGCTGGTATGGTAGGAACCTCAGTGGTGTGTGTCTGTGAGAGAGAGAGTGTGTGTGTAGGTTTGTGTCAGTGGAAAATAGAATTTTTAAGGAACCCGTAGAAGCAGGGAAATAACAAGGTACACATAGCTTTCTGAGGTTTTATCCCAATGGAGAAGAGTGCTTGGGCTGAGTGTGGTTGACTGGGACTAATTGCAAAAAGGGCTACAAGGCAGGCCTCACTTTTCTAGGATCTAGTGGGAGAGAAACTATTTTTAAAAGCTTTTCTCCAGTTGGTTATACTTTAATGTCTTCTCTCTCTCTTTTTTTTTTTTTTTTTGGTATTTGATAAGAAGGAAATGGCAGCCCACTCCAGTGTTCTTGCCTGGAGAATCCCAGGGACGGCAGAGCCAGGTGGGCTGCCATCTATGGGGTCGCACAGAGTCGGACACGACTGAAGTGACTTAGCAGTAGCAGCAGTAGCAAAATGATTTTCAAGTTTCTCCAGAAGAAACTTTAGTAATTAAATACTGTGGTCAGAATTGTCAGTGAATTTGAGTACAATTTAAAGTCTGTTGTTATAGGATGAATCTCAAATCAGTTGGGAGGAGGCTAGGTTATTCTCTAAAGGACTTAAGAAAGGTGTTTAAAATAATAATTTAGAGCTTCCTTCTAGACCAAATATGTTGATATCAGTACTGTTTTCAGAAAGATTTTTTAAACTGTATGAAACATTATTGAAAGACTAGAAGAAAACTTCAGAAAAATTACTAACCTGATCCTTGTGTGAACAATTTTCTAAATATGAAACCCTTGAAAGAAATCTCAAGAGATGGAAAGCTTTGATGGTATATCTGCAACATATCAGGTGGGCCACAGATGGACTGGAAGAGATTTTTCTCTGTATCTGCATCCCTACCCACGGAAATTAGATGAAGGTTTTGATTTTCTATAGCCAACATTACAGAAACTCTGTGGAAATGGTCATGGAAAGCAGAAGCAGATGTAGTGTGTCTCATTACAGTACATCAGAATGCTAAATGGAAGGTGTTTATCTGCAAGGACTTGGTGTGAACTTGCTAGGGTCATGACGGATTTGAGAATGATACACCACGGTTATTTTATATTTGGTACTTGTATCCCTTTTAGGAACAACCTACAGAAGGAGTTCATGCCCTTACAGGGAAATTTTTATAGATGTCTAGGTATGTCAAGGCTGTATATTGTCACCCTGCTCATTTAACTTCTATGCAGAGTACATCATGAGAAACTCTATTCCAGCTATCCTGATTCTCCATCTCAAAAGATTTCATCAGGTAAATTCTCTTTAGTAGCACTAGACATATTTTCATCATATGTTTTGCAGGCCCTTAGTCTTGTAAGGCTTCCCAAGTGGTGCAGTGGTAAGGTATCCACCTGCTAATGCAGGAGATGCAAGAGACACAGGTTTGATCCCTGGCTCACGAAGATCCCCGGAGGAGGAAATGGCAGCCCCCTCCAGTATTCTTGCCTAGAAAATTCCATAGACAGAGGAGTCTGGCAGGTTACAGTTCATGGGTTGCAAAGAGCTGGACACAACTGAGCAACTAAGCATACACACCCAAGTCTTGTACTGTCAAGGATTAGACAGTAATTTATTGAATTTAAAAATTTTCTTGTGAGATTTATTGCTCTTTCAGCCATGATAGCTTTATAAGACTTTTCTAAATAAGATTGTCTAATTCACAATATATGAAGATTTAGCTGGTATGGTAGGAACCTCAGTGGTGTGTGTCTGTGAGAGAGAGAGTGTGTGTGTAGGTTTGTGTCAGTGGAAAATAGAATTTTTAAGGAACCCGTAGAAGCAGGGAAATAACAAGGTACACATAGCTTTCTGAGGTTTTATCCCAATGGAGAAGAGTGCTTGGGCTGAGTGTGGTTGACTGGGACTAATTGCAAAAAGGGCTACAAGGCAGGCCTCACTTTTCTAGGACTCTAGTGGGAGAGAAACTATTTTTAAAAGCTTTTCTCCAGTTGGTTATACTTTAATGTCTTCTCTCTCTCTTTTTTTTTTTTTTTTTGGTATTTGATAAGAAGGAAATGGCAGCCCACTCCAGTGTTCTTGCCTGGAGAATCCCAGGGACGGCAGAGCCAGGTGGGCTGCCATCTATGGGGTCGCACAGAGTCGGACACGACTGAAGTGACTTAGCAGTAGCAGCAGTAGCAAAATGATTTTCAAGTTTCTCCAGAAGAAACTTTAGTAATTAAATACTGTGGTCAGAATTGTCAGTGAATTTGAGTACAATTTAAAGTCTGTTGTTATAGGATGAATCTCAAATCAGTTGGGAGGAGGCTAGGTTATTCTCTAAAGGACTTAAGAAAGGTGTTTAAAATAATAATTTAGAGCTTCTTCTAGACCAAATATGTTGATATCAGTACTGTTTTCAGAAAGATTTTTTAAACTGTATGAAACATTATTGAAAGACTAGAAGAAAACTTCAGAAAAATTACTAACCTGATCCTTGTGTGAACAATTTTCTAAATATGAAACCCTTGAAAGAAATCTCAAGAGATGGAAAGCTTTGATGGTATATCTGCAACATATCAGGTGGGCCACAGATGGACTGGAAGAGATTTTTCTCTGTATCTGCATCCCTACCCACGGAAATTAGATGAAGGTTTTGATTTTCTATAGCCAACATTACAGAAACTCTGTGGAAATGGTCATGGAAAGCAGAAGCAGATGTAGTGTGTCTCATTACAGTACATCAGAATGCTAAATGGAAGGTGTTTATCTGCAAGGACTTGGTGTGAACTTGCTAGGGTCATGACGGATTTGAGAATGATACACCACGGTTATTTTATATTTGGTACTTGTATCCCTTTTAGGAACAACCTACAGAAGGAGTTCATGCCCTTACAGGGAAATTTTTATAGATGTCTAGGTATGTCAAGGCTGTATATTGTCACCCTGCTCATTTAACTTCTATGCAGAGTACATCATGAGAAACTCTAGGCTGGAAGAAGAACAAGCTGGAATCAAGATTGCTGGGAGAAATATCAATAACCTCAGATATGCAGATGACACCACCCTTATGGCAGAAAGTGAAGAGGAATTCAAAAGCCTCTTGATGAAAGTGAAAGTGGAAAGTGAAAAAGTTGGCTTAAAGCTCAACATTCAGAAAACGAAGATCATGGCATCTGGTCCCATTACTTCATGGGAAATAGATGGGGAAACAGTGGAAACAGTATCAGACTTTATTTTTTTGGGCTCCAAAATCACTGCAGATGGTGACTGCAGCCATGAAATTAAAAGGTGCTTACTCCTTGGAAGAAAAGTTATGACCAACCTAGATAGCATATTGAAAAGCAAAGACATTACTTTGCCAACAAAGGTCTGTCTAGTCAAGGCTATGGTTTTTCCAGTGGTCAGTATGGATGTGAGAGTTGGATCGTGAAGAAAGCTGAGTGCCGAAGAATTGATGCTTTTGAGCTGTGGTGTTGGAGAAGACTCTTGAGAGTCCCTTGGATTGCAAGGAGATCCAACCAGTCCATTCTGAAGGAAATCAGCCCTGGGATTTCTTTGGAAAGAATGATGCTAAAGCTGAAACTCGAGTACTTTGGCCACCTCATGTGAAGAGTTGACTCATTGGAAAAGACTCTGATGCTGGGAGGGATTGGGGGCAGGAGGAGAAGGGGACGACTAAGGATGAGATGGCTGGATGGCATCACTGCTTCAATGGACGTGAGTCTGAACTCTGGGAGTTGGTGATGGACAGAGAGGCCTGGCGTGCTGCGATTCATGGGGTCGCAAAGAGTCGGACGCGACTGAACTGAACTGAGGTCCCTTCTTGATCTCAGGCTAGATGTAATGTCTGCAAAGCCACATTCTCATTCCCTGGAACTGTGAAATAGAGGGATCAGAATGTCTAAGCAGTGTCTCTGCTTCTAGCTTTCTTGTGTCCCTGAAAACCTATTTCCCCATACTAATTTTAGAGTTCTATTAGAAACATCCATAGTACCTGAGAGATCTCACCAAGATAGAGCTCTTTGTCATAAATATAGCAAGTGATTAATATTGAAAATAAATAAAGAGCCCTTAAAGACTTGATGGACATGAGTTTGAGTGAACTCTGGGAGTTGGTGATGGATAAGGAGGCCTGGCGTGCTGTGATTCATGGGGTCACAAAGAGTCGGACACAAGTGAGCGACTGAGCTGAACTGAACTGAAAGATCAATAAGAAAAAGATCAAGACTCTAATAGTAAAATGGTAAAGAACATGAATTGACAGTTCATAGAAGTAAAAAATTCCAAGAAAGGAAGTTCCATTCTTTCTAGCAAAACAAATGCAAAATACAATGACAGTGAGATTCCTCTTTTAGCCTGTCCAAAATGGCAAAGATTATAACAGTGTTGATAGAAGTCTCTTCTCTTAAGGGGTAATTTTTCAACGCAAAGTACTGTTTGGGGAGGACACATAAGCCTGACATGATCTCAGACATTGCAGGTATCAGCTGCTTTATAGATGTCTCCTGATAAGAAAACAAAAAGGCAGACAAATTGAATACAGATTAATTTTTTCTGATATGACTTCATAATTTCATTTCTGATATCAGGTTAAGACTGCTAAAGATTACTTGAAAATACAAATCACTGGCAATATTTTGGTCAAAAAATAGGTTTTTTTTTTCTTTATAGAAAGATAAGAAATAGGCAACGATCTGTAGTAAGTGTTATGTGATTAGTATGCAAATAAAAAGACTAGTCATTGAAGGAAGTCATGAAAGCTTTTCATGAAAGGTTGCGTCTGTATTAATTTTGTCTACCCAAACATCTCAGATTCAAGTATCTTCTTATTCTAAAAAGAGTCCATTTTTATTTTTGAGTTTCCTATCCAATATATTTGATGGTCTGTCAGTAAATTTTTATTATTTCTTAATACAAATATACATTTTCAAGGCCTGCCTTTGGATACTAAAAATGGAGAAGGAAGTAGAGTTTCTTAATCAACATGAAGATTCATTTTGATTTATACAATATTTAATGTTTATTGATAAAATGATTTGGGTGTTCAGGCTTTTTTCTTTTTAATGAATGAATATCACTGAATTTTAGAACTGAACATGACCTCATCTAACGCATTTATACCCATTTTCTTCCTTGATCTAGATAAGGTTGTCTAGAGTCAAGTTAACTGTTAACCAGTCATTGAGTCAGGTCTGTAACACCAGACTCCTGACCCTTCAATTGAGTACATTTTTAGGTAGCATATGTGTCAGTAGCTTAGGTTCAATCACATTGAGTTTATTTTTCAGTGTTGAAATGTACAATGAAAGTAATTATTTTCATATTGTCTGTGGTAAAAATACCCATGTAAATGAATGATCTTTGCAATAAGTTTATGAAACCTAATTGAGAACTTAGTCATGTATCAGTTTTGGATTGTTGATGTTTTAATAGCTATGAAGAAACTACTTTTTGGATTTCTCTTTTGGTTTTAATTTTTTAACAAACCCAATGATCTATAAATTAAGTTTGTTACAATTTTTTTTTTTTTTTTGAGGCTGGTTTGAGTCTTCGCAAAGTAAACAGACATGTAGATTTTCCACTTATGCTTGACTTAGCACCATTCTGTTCTGCTACTTGCAAGGTATAGTATATTATTAAGATATTTAATTGTCTTGCAAATAATATGCTTTAGAATATCCTGTGTGTTGTTTATTAGACCATGTCTTTCTCCCTACCTCCTACCCTCTGTCTCTCTTGTCCCCTTACTCCCTTTTTTCTTCCATCCAACATTTAACACACTGAATATGACTTTTGTCCTTTGGGAGACAGAATAAGTTGAAAAGATGCATAAAGCATAAGAGAGGCATGATGTTCCTGATCAAAGCTGCTTGTAAATGCTGCTAGAGTCAGATAGTTGCTGAGAGAAATAAGCAGATTTTGTGCCCTCTCCTGTTTCTTGTGAACGATGTGCTTAATTGGTAGTGGTTTTAGCATTTGAAGAGTTTTCTTCTCTTTTGTAAACCAGTGTACTAGTGCATTGTCTTTCATGCCATTTCATGTACGTAACTGAGACTAGTGTACTTGCCAACTGAGTACAAATTTAACATGACTAATACTTTAATAATCAGACATAGAAAGCAAGCTGGTTTCTAATTGCTTGTGCTTATATGTGAGAACTAACTGTAAGTGAAATTGATGACTTTGCTTTCCATGTGGAAACCACACAGTTCTGGGGTAACGCACATATTGTCCTGCTCGCCATTTCTGGTTAGCAGTCTAGGTTTTGTGGTACATAAACTTATTGAACTTAATAATTTCAATACATTGATCAGTCAAGACAAAAATATCTTAAATGCAGTTTTTCAGTGAATCCAGTTCATCTACTGTGGAATACCAGCACTTTCTGCCAGATGTTTACATTCAGTCTCCATAGAATTTGGTATATTCATAGAACTTGATAATGTGGCAAACAAAATGTCTAGCAAGCGTGTATTAAACTTACAAAAACATATTTTTTAAAAGTACCTATTATGGAGAATTTCCAACAAACACCAAAGAGAACAGTAGAAATGAACCTCTCACCCCCAGACCCTACATATATGGCCAGTCCCACCCATCCACATACTCATCTACCTCTTCCTTTTATATTAATTTTTTTCTTACATTATTTTGAAGCAAGTATCAGGTATCCTTTCATTCATAAATCTTTTCCTCTATGTGTCTCTAAAATATAAGAATTACCCTCTCCCCTCCCTTTTAAACATGACCACAATACACTTTCACACTAAAAGAATTAGCATTACTTTTTATATCTTCTGGGCTTCCCTAATGGCTCAGATGGTAGAGTCTGCCTGCAGTGTGAGAGACCTGGGTTCAATCCCTGGGTCGGGAAGATCCCCTGGAAAACGAAGTGGCAATCCACTCCAGTATCCTTGCCTGGAAAATCCTATCGACAGAGGAGCCTGGCAGGCTACAGTCCATGGGGTCGCAAAAAGTCAGACATAACTGAGGGACTTCACGTCCACTTTCTATCTTCTAGCATACGTATTTCCAATTGTCTAATAAATTCTTTAAATGAATTAATATCCAAGTAAGGATGACATGTCATGATTGGAAAATCTCTCTCTTAATACATAGTTTCCCTCTCCCATCTCTGCTTCTTGCAATTTATTTGTTGAAGAAACTGGATCATCTTTCTGGTAGTTTCATAGAGTTTAGATTTTGATGATTATTCCTTTATCCTCTTGATTTCCTATAAATAGGTAGTTGGATCAAGAGAAGCTTGACTAGATCCTCACCCCACTCTGCCACTTCCACCCCAACCCCTGATAAGGCTGTTTCATAGGGAGTGTTCTGTTTTTTCATCAGGTGGCACATAATGCCAGTTACTTTACTTTGAGGTTAGCAACCAGTGTTGCTCAATGAGTTCATTAACAGTTACAGAATGGTGGTGTCCTGTTACTCTTTCTTCATTTATGTACTGGAATACTTCTATATAAGGAGAAATTCTTTCATCTCTTTGGTTATTTTACATTATAATTCTTTTAGAAAAGGCAGGATAAATGCTCAATTCTTTCCCCATCCCCCTTTTAAGCCAGTTTTCAGAATAATGAATTTACTGTCATTCTCAAACTGTTATCAGTAAGTTTATCATTATGAATTCATGGATTTTAACACACTAAGTATGTTTGAATTTATTGCACTCTTCTTCTAATTCATAGTCTAATACATCTAGTGGGTCCATTGTTCAGGCTACTGAGAGCCTCTTCAGGTTGGCTCCTTGGTTCTTCTGACATGACCCCTGTAGTTGCTCACAGAATGATTATGCCACCAACTGGATGTTCATTTGCTTATTTTTAAATTTTCATTTATCGAGCTTGTTTTGTTGTTGTTGTTTAATAATTACATAAAGTATTTATGTAGTTCTAAAGTCAAATGTATAAATCAAGGTAAATTCAAACAAGTGTAGGTTTTCTCCATGTCTGTTCTACCTGTTTCTTTCCTTCCTTTAGAGATAACCATTTTTTCAAATTATTATTTATTCATCTATAATTTTTAAAAATATAAACAAATAAGTACATATCTATTATATATATAATTTCTCACCTCTTTAATAATTATAGCAAACAAGATGTATCCTTTTTTCCCTACTGTATTAACATTGTATCCTGGAGAGTATTTCATAGCAGTGTTTGGAGATAATCTGCACTCCATTTTGCAAGCAGCATAATACTCTATGGATGCATTATAGTTTATTCAAGCATCCCTAGTTTATGCACTTTTGAGTCTACAGTTTTTTGGTATTACAAATAATCCTGCAATCACTTGTCTGGTGCATGTGTTTTTACTTATTGCTCATGATACCTATGAGATAAGAGTCCTAGAAAAGGGACTGATAAATCCAAGAGTAATGCACGTGTAGCTTAGCTAAATAACATGAAATTTTTCTGACTAGAGCTACCCTTTTGCATTCTCATATGTGAGCACTCTTTCCCGACAGCCCAGGCAACAGAAAAGGTCAAGTTTTTGCATTTGCTAGTCTAGTACAGGTGGGTAAGTACCCCAGTATAGTGTTAATTGCTCTTATTTTAAGTAGGATGTGCATTTAATTTAATTTTCCTTATAATAAGATTTCACTAAATATTACTAATTAATTTGAGGTTTTTTTTTTTCTTTGTCTAAAAGAATGTAAGTGGGGGAGGTAAAGTTCTCTATGGTCTCTATGGCGTAGTGGAGCATAGCGGCTCAATGAGAGGAGGTCACTACACCGCCTATGTGAAAGTGAGAACACCCTCCAGGAAATTACTGGAACACATCACTGGAAAGAAAAATGTACCTGGTATGCCGCCCTAAGTTTATTTTATTCTTGAAAACAAATTAATTTATTCTTTTTCTGGAAGAAGCAGATGTTTTAATGGATACTTCATGTGGACTCACTTTGTTAGAGGAGAAATACCTTAAAGAGAACCTCGATAATCTTAAATATTGTAAACTGCACCCTTCACATCATGTGAAATGGCACCCAGGTTTTCAAGGTGGTAAGTCATCGTGTATTACAGTGGAATAGCATTTTATTTAACAGTATCAGTAGTTTTTGAAGATATACCAGGTCCTCAGAATAGAGCTGGAGTTAAAAATTTGCTTGGGTCATCTATGTATTTATTTCATTCTCTTTTAGTGTAAATGCACTTTTCCTTAAATAAGGCTGTCTAGTATTTTAGTAGAAATTTAAATGCTCTTAATATTAATGCTTTGAAAGAGTTCATTTTGGAAGATGTTTAACCCCAAACAGTCTTATGCAATAAAGTCTAACATTAGATACATACAGTTAATGATAACTTTCGTGTAAAGTCAGAACATACTTATTGTAAAATTTTACTTCTTTTTGTTTTGTTAGGTTTGAAAGAACCTGATAGTGAATCAGCAAGCCAGTGGGTCCATGTTAGTGACACTTACGTGCAGGTGGTTCCAGAATCAAGAGCACTTAGTGCACAAGCATACCTTCTTTTTTATGAAAGAATATTATAATTATTTGTTAATTAGTAGTGATAATATTATTTAGGTCCCTTTTATTTAAATGCTGCAGTGTTAACCACATATGCAATGTGCCTTTGTAGTCTTTTTTGTAGGAATAGCATGTCCCTCATATGTTCCTGAACATTGTTATCATTTTGGTGAATCCTTTTAAAGTAAATTTACTAAATGCTTTCAGGGACTTCCCCAGTGGTTCAGTGGTTAAGACTCAGCTTCCACCACAGGGTTGGGTCCCTGGGTAAAGGAACTTAAGATTCTGCATACCTTGTGGGATGCAGCCAAAAATGAAACAAAGTAAAACAAAACTAAATGCTTTCAAACTTATATCCTTAAAATAAACATAAACACATGTTTTTGAAAACTTACTTGTCCTGGAAAAAAATAACAGAATTCACAATAGTCAACTCCTTTATAATGTGACTTATTGCAGGCATTCAGAAATGATGCTGGCTAAGTCAAATCATTCCTTAGATGGTGTTTCCCAAATGTGACTCACATACCACTTTTCTGTTCTCATGTGTATGTGTGTGTGTGTGTGTGTGTGTGTGTGTGTGTGTGTGTGTATATATATATATATATATCTCCTATGCCATTGTTTATTATTCTTAACTTTATTTTTTAGCTTTTTTAAACCATAGTGTTATTTTGATCATATTCCACATTTTATGTGCTAGTTACATTTTTTCTAATAAGTATTAAAATAAATGTATAACTAATAAAGAAAGATTGTTCACTCATGTAGCACTCCACTTAAAATCATCTCAGGGCTATCCAGTGGTATATTACCCGGCTGTGTGAGAAACATTGCTATAACATGTGCTGTGCTGTGCTTAGTCACTCAGTCGAGTCCATCTCTTTGTGAACCCCATGAACTGTAGCCCTCCAGGCCCCTCGGTCCATAGGTAATCTCCAGGCAAGAATACTAGAGTGGGTTGCTATGCCCTTCTTCAGAGATCTTCCCAACCCAGGAGTCAAACCCAGGTCTTTCGCATTGCAGGTGGATTTCTTTACTGTCTGAGCCACCAGGGAAGCCCAAGAATACAGAGTGGGTAGCCTAAACCTTCTCCAGGGATTCTCCCTGACCCAGGAATTGAACCAGGGTCTCCTGCATTGCAAGGGGTTCTTTACCAGCTGAGCTATCAGGGAAAGAAGCCCTTTTTGTAACATATACTTACACAATTGGCATAGTGACTTTATCATTTTTTACATGACTCAACCGTATAAAAAAAGTACCACTGTTACTTCAGTAATATGGATTTACAAATAACATTGATTAGCTTATTGCTTTGAGGTTTTGAGAACTAGAAAAAATACTAAAATATTTTATCAACATACTATTTTCAGCCTATTCATGATAGAGTTGAGAATAATTTACAGGTGATTAACCAAGATCAAAATGTATTTATAGATAATTGTTACATGCAGAATTGGTAAATAGAAGTTGTTAATTCATATGGAACCATAGGATACTTTTGAAATGTAAATTACCAAATCATATTTGTAAATGATAGAGAATTATATTCTTATACTTAATAGGAAAATATGCATTTTCTAGTTCTGTAGAGCAATAAATATTAATTATGATTTTGGGGTTTTGAGGTCACTTTTTGTCTTTAGTGAGCATCATTAGTAAGTTCAACTAGGTTTTGTTTTTATTTTAATGGACCATTAAGTTGGCATTTCTGATTTTCTTTGAAAATAATTAATATCAAAATGATGGTATTTCCCCCCACTCCTAGAAAACAAATTATTAAGCTGTCAAAACTTTCCATGAAAATGTTACTATTCCTTAGGCTTAAATGTTTAAAAAATGACTACTTTGGTGTTACATTATTAAATCAAAACACATAACTGCATGGTTCAAGCATCCTCATCATTAGTGCTCACAAATGATAGTACAGGCAGGCGCTGGATAAGTGCCTGGTGCTAGTTCATTCTCCTCTTGTAAAATAAGTGGCTATAGATAATGTGTGGAAATATTTAACCAAGATTCTGACCCTTCTTAATATTTAAGTGTATATAATATTATCAAGGTTATTAGTGCTGCCTTTTGCTATATGGATAATGGAATTGTGATTAGTGTTAAAGACAGTAATAATATATGAAATTCAGAGCTTTAAAAAGTCATTGCATAAACTATTTTCAAGCTGTCAAAATTTCAGTAGTAGTGATTTCCTTGATTTTTAACAGTGAAATGATGAGAAAATATATGTTAACCTATAAACTCAGGTTGTATCCTGTAAAAGGTGAACAGTGTTTAAAGGTTTTCTCTTTAACTTTAATCCATTAACATTGAAGAGTTCAGTACCAGAGCAGTGAAATCTTTTGGAAAACTATTAGTTAAATCTCTTTATTCAAGTCAGCCATCTTGGTAATGACAATTACCAAGATGTAATTGTCACTCGCCCAAATATAAATGTTAAGTTGCCTCATTTTTCTCCTAGAAAAAATACCATTAGCATGCAGATTTCGTTGGATGTCACCTGCTTCTTATTTTATTGATAGGTAGATGGATAGATGAAAAAGAGAAGGAAAGAAACAGGGAAAGGAAAGGAAAGAAGAAAGAAGGGGAAGAAATGAGCATTCTTTTCTGTTTCCTCTTGGCTTACCCATTACACAGTTAAGTAGAGATGGTGAATAATCCCTGAGGACAAGCATCAAGGAAAGTGCCTAGTTCCTTTTTTCATTTATAGGATGCTAGGACATGAACTAGGGCTATATTTGTTAATTAGGAGATCTATTAAATTTTATTCTGAATACCAGTTAAGAGTGACTTTTCATTGAGTGATACATTGTAGCTTCAGAAAATTAACTCAGTACTCAAGTACTACAGTAGTTTTTATGCTTAACTTCATGTTTATTCATAAAGTATATATTTTATTTAACATCATCCAGGAGTCAGGCACTGGACTGGCACTATTTTAACATGTTTTCAAATGAGGCCTATGTAAAATTTAGACATTATTCGAGAGGTAATGAGATACTTTTATTTTCATTTCCACAGTGTTAAATGAGTTAATTCTGATATATATATATATTTTTTTACTGGCCTGAAGTTTATGAATGCTTTGCTTTTCCAGGTCTGTAGTAATGGAATAAATTTAATTTTGAGATCTAAGAATTGACTAAAAATAGCTTTTGTAATAGAGAAAGTATGTTAAGTTACACATGGATCTACATTTAAATTTTTGCTTTTATTTTGAATATTTCCAAAGCACATTTGCAGGGGTATTAAATTGTGAAGCTAATTTAGTAACAGTAGCTTCCAGATGACCTCAGGAAATAGTACAAATCAGTGAGAATGTTTACAGATCCTCAAAATAACTACCATAGTGTTTGGCCATGAATTTAAGAAGTAAGATGAGAGTTTAGCTTTATTTAGAAACTGGCTTACAGTTTCTAAATGAAAACTCGGTTTTCCATCGTTATTCCATATTTAAAATGATAAATTTTTGACTGTATATAAATCATGTGAATATTTTTTACATAACCAAAATATGTTTATATTTAAGATTTTGTCATGTAATGTTTTTAAAACTGATGTAAAGGCCACCATTTTGAAGGGCCATGGAGAGTGGCATCAGTTCTGAGAGTAGGTGATACCTGTTTTCTTACTGTAAATATGCCAACAAAGCTATTTTACAATGATATATTTAAGAGCTCTTAGTTTGCATGTGTGACTTTAGTCAATGATTTTATATGGTATCTGAATAAAATTTCCTGAGGATTAAGCTGTGAAATGTATTAACTTCATTTTATTTTTGAGGTATAAAATAGTATCTTACCTACTTTTATTAAATTCATCCTCATAATTTGTCTGCATGTTACCTGAAGAAATAAAGCTAAGCCAGATGTGTACAATAAATGTGATTCTTTATTATCTATTGCATTAAGAAAGACTATTTTTAGATATTTAAAATGTTCTGGTTCATGTAGAAATGCATCAATTCAAATCTATTTAAAAGATAGATAACTTTTTAATTTTGAGTAATAACGATTATATATCATTCCTACTATTTTATCTTTTTCTGCAGTGTTTTTGGAAAATAGCTATGTAACTTATGGAACATTATTTTGATGTTATTATATAAACATGCAAAATAAATATCATATTTACTTTATGTTTCAAGACTGGTTCTGGAGTCTCTTCAATGCACATTATTGACAGCATATTTTGTGTATCAACACTATATCAGCTTACTTAGCTATATTTAAAATATCCTTCATATTTCAGAAGTTTATTATTTCAAAATAAAATATCTCATGGGCCTCTTTCATTTTGACTGCAGTATGTAACAAGGCTAAGTCTTCATCCTTTCAAATGTTTCTCAAACTGTTTGAGTTACTTAGGCAGAATAATTCATTAGGAAATATTTTGTCTACCTTTTCTCATTTAACTGTTTTTAGGACATGAAGCTCTTTGAGATTATATTGAATGTTATAGACCATCCTTCATAAGTATTGAATATCTGCTGTGTGGTAGGCACTGGGGATACAGTACTGACCACAAGAGATAGAAGTCTCTCCAAAAAGTAAGGAAATACACATTCTAAAGAGTGAAAATTAAGGAAAAGATATTTCAAATGTTAAATGATACAGAGAAAAATCAAGCAGCATTACCCACAGAGCCATATGGGAATTAAGTTCCATGCGATGGATTCTAGGGATAAAAGATGGATGATATTAGTCCTGATAGTCCCAGAGAGAAGCTATGAGTGTTGGAGGAAGTGGAAAGTTTTAATTCTGGGGCCGTTTCTGCACTCCTGCTGATGGCAATAGAGAGGCTAAGAAGGGAAATTTTGACATTTATATTTTATTAGAAAAATATATGCCTCAGATTTTTTAATGTAATTTCTGAGATTCATGGACCCCGTGAAGCCATTTTAAAACCATTTTTTATATGAGATGTTTAATTAATTAAACATTGGCTGTGCCACACGGCTTGTGGGATTTTAGTCCCCAGGGATTGAACCCACATCCTCAGCAGTGAAAGTGTGGAGTCCTCACCATGGCACCACGAGGGAATTCCCTGAAGCCTTTTTCATACATTTTTAAAGTTGTACTCAAGCAAAAATATCTAAAACGTCTGCATCCCCGTATGTATTAGAATAGGCTGGCTTATGCTGTAGAACAATGACTTATCACAATAAAAGCTTATTTCTAACTTAATAAATCCAGGTGCACTGAGGGAAAAACGTCCACTGAGAGTCTGGACGATCTGCAGAAGCAACTGTTTGCCAACTGGTGACTGTCATCCTCACTCACTGCGTTCTGGCTCTGTCATTTGAACACCAGGCCTCTTCACTGTGGCAGGGGAAGAGAAAACCAAAGCTCTTGCACCAGCAATTAAATTCTGCACTTTAGATGTGTTTCGCATACCCCGGTGACCAGAAAGAAGTAGTCACATAGCCCTGTCTGATTGCAAGGAAGAATGGGAAGAAAAGAGTTAAGTCTCCAGGGCTCTGAAGAAAAGGAGAATGGGATTGTGAGTGCACTAAAAGTCTCTCAGAATCTGCCCTCTGGTCACCAAATACTCAGCTCTTCTTTCTGCATATGGAGCACAGTGACTGTCTTTTCAAGAGATAAGCCCCAGAGTACCATCTACCTTTGCAAAACCAGGCTCTTTGGAAGTGCTATGTCAGGTCTGAATGCTGCTCCCACTGGTCAGGCTGGAGGCCCAGGAAACGAGTATGTTCTGTTTTCCACATACTTACTGTACAGTGGTGAAACCAGTGAAACTATTAACACATAAACACCCTCCTTCAGAAAGGGGAAGAAGAATGGAGACATTGTCATTACCCTGGGTATGGGAAATGTTCATTATCAGCCCTTTCCTCTATGCTCTTAAGAATTCCCTTCTCCATTGTTCTCTGTGACTCAGACGTCACTGTTTGGCTACATTTGAATGGCTGTTGAGTATGACATCCTTGGAAGTTACACAGCTTTTTTTTCAGGCTTTTCCTAGATAATTGGGAGCTGAAGTTTTGTAAAGTTTGGAATAGTCACAAGTTCTGTTAGCTAAGGCTTTTGGTTTTTTTTTCCACTATGACTCTTAAAAGCTTAGTAAACCTCTTTGTTCCTGGTCAGATTTATATGCCAATACCACTTTTTTTTTTTTTTTTTTGAGACAAGTAGTTCTTGGGTTGGGTGTTTTCTTTGATTTCCTACCTCCATACATCTCTCCTGACGTTATGGCAGGTACCTTGTGTCTATAAGCTTTGATGGGAGAGCCATCCTCTTAACCACATTTTCATCCTTAGGTATTTTTTTCCCCAAGTGAGAAAAAAATTAGATTACCCTAATTAACCCATTGAAAATTTCCAAAATAACTATGATGTTTACACCCTTAGGTATGATCTTTGCTGCAAGGCTGAGTTTTAATGATCCTTTGTCATTTAACAGGCTTTCTAAAGTTTATCTCCTACTGCTTGGAGTTGAAAATCACAAATATGAGGCTCAAATTCTGGTTGCCTCTGTTCCCTGATTTCAGCTTTACAAAGTAAGCATTGCTCTCCAAGCTGCACTCGTTTTTAATAATAGCTTGCCAAATGCATCCAGTAGTACCCAACACACACTTATTTTTCAACTTCTTACCCTGCTCAAATCTCAGTAAATATATTTTCTGCCTCCCAGGTTATTGTGTGTGATAGTTACATTAAATGTTTTACCATTGCATAAAAATCCCACGTTTCTAGTCTCCAATATTAGTTTCCTATGTATACCAAATAACCTGTAAGCTGATGCCCCATATTTTCAATATGCCTGATGTCTTCTTCAGATCATAAAGTGACAAGGAAATCCTCCATGAAAGTTGTGAGGGAAATGTAAAACTCATTTCCTGGTCTGGCAAACTGCAGAGGGTACCTCATTAAACTGGCAGAAGGCACAAACGTGAGGTATTTAATAATTCTCTCATTGGACAAATGGAGAATTTTCTATATGCTAAGCAGTATGTTGGCCAATTGGAGAACAGAATTCAAAGGAAACAACAAAAACATACCAGAAAATTGTTTCAACAGTACAGGAAACAAGCAAACAAATATAATTACAGAAAGTAGGAACTTAAAGTCTCTAGGGCAATCAGGTTTCATATGGAAGATTGTATGTTTCTCTGATTAGAATGTTTCTCAGAGAAATAAACTTGAAAATCAGAGCCTAGGCAAAAAACTTGGAAATGATCAGAGAGCAAAATCAGAGACAACCACTGATAATATGTGGTAAATGTGCTTCTAGTTTTTATTTCATAAAGTGGTTTTAAAAATCACACTAAGGGGACCTCTCCTGTGGTACAGTGGCTAAGAATTTGCCTGCCAACACAGGGGACATGGGTTGGATCCTTGGTCCAAGAAGGTTCCACATGCCTGTGGAACAACAAAGTCTGTGCATTGCAATTAGTGAACCTTCAGTGAGGCAGCTACTGAAGCCCATGCACCTAATGCCTGTGCTCCTCTCAAGAAGAGAAGCCACTGCAGTGACAAGCTGTTCACTGCAAGGAGGGCCCAGCACAGCCAAAAATAATATTTTTTAAAATAAAATATATATTTTTAAATTCTCTTTAAAAAAAAAAATCACACCAGGGAAGCGTCAGGACAGTCCAGTGATTAGGATTCTGTGCTTTCCCGGCCCACGGCTGGAGTTCAAGCCCTGGTGAGGGAACTAAGATCCCACAGGACACAACCAAAACAACATAAAAATCACACGAGACTTGTGTAGTCTTTTTGTGGTAGTCTTTTTGTGTGTGTGAAATTAGGGCAAGGATCAAAGGAACCAATTTTCCTTTTGCCTCCAGTAACATTATGTACTCACTTCATGGTGTTGGTAGGTGTACTTAGTGAATGTTTCTCCCAGGATGAAGTTGTATTTTGTGGGTGGTTTTGATGTGAGGACCAAGCAGATCTTTACTTATTGAGGACTTTGTTCTAATACTGATTCAGGAACATCTGGGTGTCAAGTATTTTCACAAGAAGGCTGAATTTCATGCAAACGCCATCTATTCACCTGTTTGCTCTTTATCATTTTTTTATCCTTCTAGGTGTATTAACATTTTATTTTACTG
Organism: Aepyceros melampus; assembly: GCA_006408695.1. Classification (NCBI taxonomy): domain Eukaryota; kingdom Metazoa; phylum Chordata; class Mammalia; order Artiodactyla; family Bovidae; genus Aepyceros; species Aepyceros melampus. The sequence goes on along the minus strand of SJXQ01000525.1, from coordinate 95,162 downwards.
TTAGTTGCTATTTCTTTTGCACAATTCCCAGTGAAACAATTTAGATACTTGGTGCACTCTGTTCAGTCATGCAAAAGTTTAATGTTACTCTCTAGAAAGACACTTTCCAACATTTAGTTGAGAAATACTGTATCTTATCTCAGAACATTTTTGTTTTCTTTGTAGTTCCTAGTCTAGAAATGGATACTTTTGATACATGAACATAATTCCTATTAAAAACATCATGGAATCAAAGTATTCCATTTGAAGAATCGCAATGCATAAGTCCTTTCGGGAGGCCATCTTGTGGTTGAAATAAAGCAGCTGCTGCTGCTGCTAAGTCGCTTCAGTTGTGTCCGACTCTATGCGACCCGAGACGGCAGCCCACCAGGCTCCCTCGTCCCTGGGATTCTCCAGGCAAGAACACTGGAGTGGGTTGCCGTTTCCTTCTCCACTGCATGAAAGTGAAAAGTGAAAGTGAAGTCGTTCAGTCGTGTCCGACTCCTAGCGACCCCATGGACTGCAGCCTACCAGGCTCCTCCGCCCATGGGATTCTCCAGGCAAGAGTACTGGAGTGGGGTGTCATTGCCTTCTCCCAGTAAAGGAGCAGCGGAACGGAAACTAGACTTCGCTGCCGCTTTTCCCTAAAGGTCGCGAGCAAGGAACGAAACATCTGGACTAGCCAAGCGAGGAAGAGCTAGCAAGTGTTCCCCGGAAGGGGGCGCGATGTTTTCGAGGTTAACAAAGACCCCCCCGCTGCGGGGTCAGCTAAGGTCCCTGCTCTCTCTCCATCCAGATCAGTCATTTCACCAACGTCCGGTCTCCCTGGAGGCGGAGCTCTTGGAGGCGCTCGGTGAGACCCAAGCTTGGAGTATTGTGGAAGTTCCGGCCGACTCTGGTGGCCCTGACACACGGCTCAGGGTGCACCGAGCAACCCGCCAGTTGGTTCGTTTGACCCTGGGGCCCCTCCGTAGTCTGAAAAGTAGTGCCGCGAACTCAACCTTTATGGAATCCAACACACATCCCCTTGAAATAGGATCGCGCTGCTAAAGTAAAAATTTTGAGAGCGCTCTGTACAGAATACTTAAAGTCTTGGCTTCCTGTTCACTGTGAAGATAAAAATGGGTCAGGCATGGCGCTGGATACTTTAAACGGTAAAGTACAAGAACGTCCAGATATTTGATTGTGTTCTTTACAAACTCGAGGTGGATTTGCCCATAACAAAAATGGCGTCTCAACATGTTAACCTGGTACAGTCATGTGCTCAAAGACCTGGATGGGGGACAGTATGGCTTCAGGTGACTGACGGATGTTATTATTATTCACTTCCGGGTGAGACTAATCGGGCGCCATCTTGTCTTGTTCGTGGAGAAGTAGAAGCATCGAAAGGGTTGGAGCGGTATTACAGGAACGGTGGCGACAGCGGTGTTCCGGAAACAGAGTGGGTAAGTGGTGCTGAACGATTAGGCGCGGGGACTTGCCAGGCTATCACAGCTTTCTTGGTTACTGTGGCGAAGGTAGCGTAACTTAAACCCGTAGCCTGCGTACGCTGCTTGGCGCGACCGCTGGAACCTCTTCTCCCTTTTAAAGCGGTGGCGTCCGCCTGACTTGATGAATCACGGCGATGCTCCTGGTGAAAAGGAAATGTTCTTAAGAAAGAGAGTGCTCACGAGCTCTCCTTCTAACTGTGAGAGTTCCCTCTCCGATGAGAAGGGAGTGATTGTTGGGCTCCTGACCGGCCGTTAAGCACTGCGCGTGCGCAGTGGGAACCCTCTTATGGGGAGGGGGTGCAGGGGAGCGGAGGAGGCGGGGGCTCGGCCCTGGACCTTCTGTGTCTCGTAGCTGAGACTACGCAGGCGCAGCCAAGGGCAACTGTGTTCTTTAAAGTACAGTTAGGTTCCTTATAGTTTGTATTATCCTTGCATTTTTAAAAGTCATAGAGACTATGTCTTAAACTTCGGGAAAGAAGGGTAGCATCCAACATTTCAGTTTCATTATCCTGTAGAGTATACTGTTTGAACCTCGCGGGTCCTCGACAGATTCTGATTGTTGGTGGTTAATTCATAGAACAGCAAAATAAACTTGGGAGTTTCTGGTTGGAGTGCAGCAAGGCAAAGGCAACAAAAACTGTTCTGTAAGGTGATGTGGGCTGTAGGTAAGGTAAATCTGTTCTTCTAAGGTATTCTTGAGACTATGTTTTAAAAGTTTTGTTAATAGGCTGTAATTTTTTTAGAACAATTTTTGATTTACAGAAGAATTGAGCAGGTAGTACAGAGTTACCGTATAAACTACTCCCTCTCCCCCACCCCGCATACACAGTTTCTCCTATTAACTTTATAGTATGGTACGTTTGTTACATTGAATGGACCAATATTGGTACATTATTACATAAAGTCCCTAGTTTATTCACATTGCCTAAATTTAAACCTAATATCCTTTTTCCAGCCCAAGAGCCTATGTAGAATATCATATAAATTTAATGGTTATATGTCCTTAGTCTTCTTTGGTTGGTTGTGACAGTTTTTTAGGCTTGCTTTGTTTTCTGTGGCTTTTACAGGCTGAAAATTCATACAGTGATGTCCTAACTTCAGTGCCTCAAAATATGACTATCTTTGGAGATAGGATCTTTAAAGAAGTAGAATGAGGTCATTAGCATGGGCCCTACATGTTAGGATGAAACTTCAATAATGTTATAATGATAACTTCCCTCTGTGTACTGCTCTTGAAAAAAAGAGAAAAGCTTAGCAGCCTCCAGAACAATGAGAAAATAAATTTCTGTTGTTTGAGTTATCCAGTCTTTGGTACTCTGTTATGGCAGCCCTAGCAAAGTAACACAGTGATCTTGACAGTTTCTAGGTGTACTGGCCAGATATTTTGTAGGGGTGACCTGCTATTGGAATTTGTTGTTTTTCTCATGATAAGACTGGTATTAGGGTTTTTGAGGAGGAAGATCACAGAGGTTCAGTGCCCTTTTCATCACGTTGCATCTAGGCTACATACTATGAACATGACTTTACCGTGTTGATATTGACCTTGCTCACCTGCTTTAGGTAGTGTTTGTCAAATTGCTCCGGAGTATACTCTCCCCTGTCTACTTTCCTCTTTCCATACTGTACTCTTTGGGAGTCCCTTTGCATAGTCCATACTTACGGAGTAGAGAGTTAAGTTCTCCCTCCTTTATGATGGAGTATCTACATAAGTTATATGGAATGTCTCTGCATAGAAGTTTGTCTCTTCTCTCCAGTTTATTTTAGTCACTTATTTATGTCAGGATTCATAAATATTTATGTCATATTTGTGTTGTAATCTAGTACTACATTATTTTATTGCCCAAATTATTCCACCTTTGGACATGGGTGGCTCTTTGAGTTGTCTACTCTGCACCTTTGACATCCTCCCATCTTCCCATCCCTCTTTTTGAGCATCATCTTACTTCCTGGCACTGCAAGATGCTCCAGGCTCATTTTGTATACTTCTTGCCCCAGTTCTAAGAATCAGCTATTGCTTTACCCATCCCTGATTACTTTCATTACTTAGAGAATGGTATTAGAACAAAAGTAAGTGTTTTTGTTGCTACTGGGGGTTGCTTCCTTTAGATTTTCTACAATTTTTTTCTTCCAAATTTATTTTTCAAATATCACTTGTTTTTGTTGTCTATCATCAAAGGATTCAATTCTCCAGCATTTTTGGATTATCTCTCTTGAGTTGTAAGCTATGGAAGTATTTCAGTATATACTAAAATGCATTTCACACCAAGTAGCAAAAAAAGTTATGACATTTCAAATGATTACAAGGTTAACATTGTTAGTTCCATTTTTAAGTAATCTGACTTGATCCAAATATATTCTTTTTGACTTTGAGGTCAGTTACCATGAATGTAAGACTGAAATGGCAGCAGGTAAGAAGGTTGTTGCATTTTGTGGTTTGTGTTTGATGTGAGAAACTTCATTATACGCACCAAAGAATGGGTATATTTCTATTTTTCTTTGATTTTCCAATTGGTGCATTAAGGGCTTTAAAACAAACACTACATTTTCATTTACATTCATCTGTCATACAGTCTATAAGATGACTTTTGCAAATGTTAATGATTGTCATTTAAATGAGTAATTTTAAGAACTTCATAGCAATGATTGTTCTAATATAGAGTCATCTAAGAAACATGATAATTTATGGTCATTTCTGGTTGTGTTAGTTTCATAGAGATACTGTACCAAATTGCTTCAGACTGACTTTAAAGCAACAAAATTTGTTTTTTCACAGTTCTCCAGCCTACAAGTGTTTAACTGAAATTAAAGGTTTTGACAGGGTCATGCATTGTGTGCTCGAGAGTCCTCCCTACCATTCTCCTCCTTTTCCTTCTTCTCTTTCTCTCTGCTCTAAGGGAGGATGTTTTCTTGCCTCTTCCAAGTTTCTGTTGGTTCCCAGCAGTCTTTGGCTTTCCTGGGCTGTAGACAATTTACTCCAGTCTCTGCTGCTGTGGTCACATGGCATTTTCCCAATGTCTGTTTCTCTTTTTCTTAAGATGCCAGTCATACTGGCTTAGGACCCACTTTAATCCAGTATGACCTCATTTTAATATGTTTGCCAAGACACTATTTCCAAATAAGGCCATGTTCACAGTTAATGGAAGTGGGGGTAGGACTTCAACATATATTCTCAGTTCAGTTCAGTCACTCAGTCGTGTCTGATTCTTTGTGACCCCATGAATTGCAGCACACCAGGCCTCCTTGTCCATCACCAACTCCCAGAGTTTACCCAAACTCATGTCCATCGAGTTGGTGATACCATCCAGCCATCTCATCCTCTGTCGTCCCCTTCTCCTCCTGCCCCTATCCCTCCCAGCATCAGAGTCTTTTTCCAGTGAGTCAACTCTTCGCATGAGGTGGCCAAAGTATTGGAGTTTCAGCTTCAGTGTCCTTCCAATGAACACCCAGGACTGATCTCCTTTAGGATGGACTGGCTGGATATCCTTGCAGTCCAAGGGACTTGCAAGAGTCTTCTCCAACTCCACAGTTCAAAAGGATCAATTCTTTGGCGCTCAGCTTTCTTTTAGTCCAACTTGCACATCCATACATGACCACTGGAAAAACATAGCCTTGACTAGATGGACCTTTGTTGGCAAAGTAATGTCTCTGCTTTTGAATATGCTCTCTAGGTTGGTCATAACTTTCCTTCCAAGGAGTAACATATCTTCTAGTAGAATACAATTCAATCCATAACACTGGTCATATTCATAAACTAGATTTTTGTAGCTATGTGTAATAATGGCATGATCTGATGCAAACCATGGTTGTTGATCTTTCTGGTCTTCCCAAATCCCAGTTGTTTCCAAGGAAATAGCAGTTAATTTAATCCTGTGAAGGGAAAGTCTTGTAGCCCAGCTCATTAATGATCACATTTCTCTAAATTTGAGAAATTGAGCTTATGGTTCTTTAAAGCTAAGCAAAGAATGAATAGATTGAAATTGATTTTTGATGTTACAAAGTCAGAGACGCAGTACTAGAATGTCATCCTCATCAGTGAATATTAATATATTTACTTGATAATAAATTTCAGTGACCGAGTGAAATATTTTACCACTAAATATGGGCAAAGCACTTTGGAGAATTCAAAATAATTATATTTCCTATGCCCTCAATATTCTTGAGTCAAGATAAAACATATAAAAATTTTGATGATCAGCTTCTTGGTTCTTTGTATCTTTAAAAATCTATAGTAGGTTTGTTTTTTAAAATGCACTCTCATAATTAAATAGTTCAAAGAATACAGAAAGAAAATAAAAAATTAAAATTAACTGATCTCTGTTTTCCCTTTCCAGAGCTTACCAGTTTTAAGAACTTTTTGGTAATTTAGGAATTTTCTATACTGCATTCTTAAAAAAATAAAAAACTTTGAGTGGCATCATTATTGATCCTGTATGATAATTTTTTTCCCTATACAATTCATAGTACAATTTGTACATCAGTGTATGTCAGCATATAAAAATCTACCTTATTCATTGTAAGGGCTAAATAGCAGTCCACTGTATGGTTCACTCTTAACTTACCTATGGCCTTTTGAGTGTCACTAAAAGGAGGTGTTCACTGTTACAGACATGCTACAGGTTTTTAATTAGATGGTGAGTATGCGTATGCATGGTTCTAAGTCCCTGAAGTGGGATTGCTGGCTCAGAGGGATGAGCATTTAAAATTGTGATAAAATACTCTACTGTTAACTTGCCTTCCAAAAAGACTGAAACTTTGGTGTTCTACCAACATGCTTGTTCAGCATTCATTTTCTGTTGCCAAGTAAGTTCTCAACTGCAGGTTTAACTAAAGCATTTTATTGTTGTCATTGTTCAGTCACTCAGTCATGTCCGACTCTTTGTGACCCCATGGACTGCAGCATGCTAGGCTTTCCTGTCTCCTGGAGCTTGCTCAAACTCATGTCCATTGAGTTGGTGATGCTTTCCAACCATCTCATCTTCTGTCATCCCCTTCTCCTGCCTTCAATCTTTCCCAGCATCAAGGTCTTTCTAGTGAGTCAGCTCTTCGCATCAGGTGGCCAAAGTATTGGAGCTTCAGCATCAGTCATTCCAATGAATATTCAGGATTGATTTCCTTTAGGATGGACTGGTTGGATATCCTTGCAGTCCAAGGGACTGTCAAGAGTCTTCTCCAACACCACAGTTCCGAAGCATCAATTCTTCAGCACTCAGCTTTCGTTATAGTCCAACTCTCAACATCCATACATGACTACTGAGAAAACCATAGCTTTGGCTATATAGACCTTTGTTGGCAAAGTAATATTTCTGCTTTTTAATATGCTGTCTAGGTTTGTCACAGCTTTCCTTCCAGGGAACAAGTGTCTGTCAATTTCATGGCTACAGTCACCATCTCCAGTGATTTTGGAACAAAAGAAAATAAAGTCTGTCACTGTTTCCATTTGCTCCCCATGTATTTTCCATGAAGTGATGGGACCAGAGGCCATGATCTTCGTTTTTTGAATGTTGAGTTTTAAGCCAGCTTTTTCTCTCTACTATTTCACTTTCATCAAGAGGCTCTTTAGTTCCTCTTCACTTTCTGCCATAAGGGTGGTGTCATCTACATATCTGAGGTTACTGACATTTTTCCCCACAACTTTAATTCCAGCTTGTGCTTCATCCAGCCTGGCATTTCGCATGATGTACTCTGCACATAAGTTAAATAAGCAGGCTGACAAGATACAGCCTTGACGTACTCCTTTCCCAATCTGGAACCAGTCCGTTGTTCCTTGTCTGATTCTAACTGTTGTTTCTTGACCTGCATACAGAATTCTCAGGAGGCAGGTAAGTGGTCTGGTATTCCCATCTCTTTTAAGAATTTTTCCACAGTTTGTTGTGATCCATACAAAGACTTTAGCATAGTCAGTGAAGCAGAAGTAGATGTTTTTATTCTGCTTTTGTCACAATTTCACATTGTTGCCATATTTTTCTCAGCCTAAGTGTATCAAATACTGTGTTTGAATAATAGCTTTTATAAAAACTTTGGACGGAACAAAGCTTTGGAAAGTATAGTAAAAATAGAAATGTTTGGTTTTAACAAACAGAGAAATGGTACAAGTAATATAAATCACTTTTGAAAATATGCACATGAAATCTCTGTATAGGAAAACTTGAAAAATTTTGCTTTGTTTTGTTTCAATAAAAACTTCAGCTTATGATCTTGTGAGAAATGGGAGCAAAAAGTTTTGGGTTTTTTTCCCCGAAGATAAAATGAAATCTGGATAACTCTTAGATTGCTTTAAGGTAAGAAAGTGGAGTTGAGTAGAAATGGATTGGCTTGATCACCCCTCCCTGTCCCCTGTTGTAAACTTGAGTGCTATCAAAAACATTGTGAGAAAGTCTTGGTGGTGATTTTAAATACTACTTATTGAAGCTTTTTGTGCCCAGTTTTTATATATTTCCCACTTAATCTTCACAATAACCCTATGAGGTAGACATTTATTATGTCTACCATTTTAGAGTTGAGAAAACCACTGATTATAGAATAGTTAATTTCCCCATATTCACGCAGCTAGTGAGTGGTATAGATAGGCATCATCAGCTTGTGTTCTGAAGTCTAGGTGATAAGTGATAATCAGAAAACATAAAAAGCGGAATTGAAAAAATTGGCCTTGATAACCATTAAACATGAGTAAGTAAAAGGAACTGTTTTTAGAGTGGTTTCCAGAAAAGTAAATGTGTGTATTGGCAATGATGATCGTCAACATAAATCACTGATATGTTAAAGTGATTTTATTATGTGCACATCTATTTGCAACCCCAGCAGACACTATATAGAGCTTATTATAGTCCCTGCATTGTATGAGTTTACACCTACCACAGAAAAATCTATGCATTAACTCTGATGTGCTGTTAGAGCTTTGTAAAACATAGCAAGCTGTGCTTAAACACCAGCCTTTTGGTTCTCATGTATGTAAGTCAACAATGTTCTTATCATTAACAGGGTAAACAATAAAAGTTAACAGAGGGAAAGAAGAACCTATAGACTTATTTATTCATTTGTTGTTTATTGACTGCAGGGTCATAGGCTTTAGGACAGCAAGAAGGTGTCCGGTACCTTTGGAAGGTCTGTCAGCTTTAAAAAGGCATTAATATAATGGGAAGAAGATGAAACTATTTGAAGGACAAATTGTTCTCACCTTGCTGATGTAATTTTTAAACTTAGAATTCCATGGAAGACTGAATTTATTACCTTATTTGTATCATTAAGTTCGTATCAGATAGACGAGATCTTTCAAAATGTTCAAACTGCCATACAGTTGCACTCATTTCTCATAATCCTTCAAGCTAGGTACTGCTCGTAATCCTTCAAGCTAGGCTTCAGCAATATGTGAACAGAACTTCCAGATGTACAAGCTGGATTTAGAAAAGGCAGAGGAAACAGAGATCAAATTGCCAACATCCACTGGATTGTAGAAAAAGCAAGAGAATTCCAGAAAAATATCTACTTCTGCTTCATTGACTACTCTAAAGCCTTCGGCTGTGTGGATCACAACAAACTGGAAAATTCTTCAAGAGATAGGAATACCACACCACCTGACCTGTCTCCTGAGAAACCTGGATGCAGGTCAAGAAGCAACAGTTAGACCTGGACTAGGAACAACAGATTCGTTCCAAATTGGGAAAGGAGTACATCAAGGCTGTATCTAGTCGTCTTGCTTATTTAACTTGTATACAAGATGCATCATGCGAAATGCTGGGCTGGGTGAAGCACAAGCTGGAATCAGGATTGCCAGGAGAAATATCAACAACCTCAGATATACAGATGAAACCACCCTTATGGCAGAAAGTGAAGAGGAACTAAAGAGCCTCTTGATGAAAGTGAAATAGTAGAAAAGTTGGCTTAAAACTCAACATTCAGAAAACGAAGATCATGGCCTCTGGTTCCATCACTTCATGGAAAATAGATGGGAAAAAATTTGAAACAGTGACAGATTTTGTTTTCTTGGGCTCCAGAATCACTGCAGACAATGACTGTAGCCAAGCAATTGAAAGACGCTTGCTCCTTGGAAGGAAAGCTATGGCAAACCTAGGCAGTGTGTTAAAAAGCACTTTGCGGACAAAGGGCCATATAGTCAAAGCTATGGTTTTTCCAGTAGTCACGTATGGATGTGAGAGTTGGGCCATAAAGAAGGCTGAGTGCCAAAGAATTGATGCGTTCAAGTTGTGGCTGTGGAGAAGACTCTTAAGAGTCCCTTGGACAGCAAGGAGATCAAACCAGTCAATCCTAAAGGAGATCAACCCTGAATAATCATTGGAAGGACTGAGGCTGAAGCTCTAATCTTTTGGCCACCTGATGGAAAGAGCCGACTGATTGGAAAAGACTCTGACGCTGGGAAAGATTGAGGGCAAAGAGGAGAAGGGGGCGACAGAGAATGAGATAATTGGATGGCATCGCTGACTGAATGAATGTGAGTTTGAGCAAAGTGTGGAAAATAGTGAAGGACAGGGAAGCCTGGCCTGCTGCAGCCCATGGGGTGGAAAAGAGTCACACACGACTTAGTGACTGAACAACAACGAATGACAGTTCCTCTATTGCTTGACATGTTTTATATTGTTAGTGAGTTGTTCAAGTAAATAAAAAAGAAATTTTTGAAAGAAAAATGTTTTAAAAGCTTTGCTTTCTCATTTTTGATGTACTGGTTTCCTTAAATTTACAATGGTAAACCTTTTCTTATAAAATTAATGGAAGCAAAAGTTTCAGATTAATTTGGAGATGATCACACTTTTGTGTTGCATCTCTAGAATTTATTTTTATTAATTTTCATAGCTCTTTATTATTTAAGTGCAAACATTCCTTTTTTTTTCCCCCCCCAGGGTATAAGTAATCTTGCTGCTATGCTTCCAAGCTGTAGTCTGAATCATCCTAAATTTTGAACAGAAGGTGAACCTCTGAGGTTAGTCAAAATAGCAGTTGGTGTTTCTTCTGGCTGTTCCTCTACTTATTTGTTTCCTTTTAGCTAAAGTTATTTAAAGTTTTCAAGAGTGCTAATGAGTCATTAGCTTTTAAAGAACTTTAAAGGTATAGTTGGCAAAGAGGAAATTGGAAGAAAGATCAGAAAAAGAAGCTTGGAATTGATACACAGTCCAGTTACTGGCCTTAAGTGTGGTTTTAGTGTATTTAGTGCCTGTTTTGCCTTATTTTAATAATACCATTATAATAGAACATATAATACAGTTAGAAGACAAGTAAGTGCACTTGACTCATGAGTAAATAAAGTATAACAAAGGAATGCATCTTCCCTAATTCACAGTGTTCAACTGAGAGGTCAGGATCTGCCGCTGATAGAAGTATTTAACATTCTGAGAATACAGCAAAGACTACTTGCAAGTTCTAAAAGCCTGGATTGTAAATAGCCCATTGCTGTATTTAAGTTGGTATCTATTACTTCCATAATATCTGGCTTTTGTACTTTTTGTGATTGTGGAATACTAAGAAATAGTTTTGGAGAAGGCAGTGGCAACCCACTCCAGTACTCTTGCCTGGAAAATCCCATGGATGGAGGAGCATGGTAGGCTGCAGTCCATGGGGTCACTAAGAGTCAGACACGACTGAGCGACTTTACTTTCACTTTTCACTTTCATGCGTTGGAGAAGGAAATGGCAACCCACTCCAGTGTTCTTGCCTGGAGAATCCCAGAGACAGGGGAGCCTGGTGGGCTGCCATCTTTGGGGTCGCACAGAGTCGGACACGACTGAAGCGACTTAGCATCAAGAAATAGTTTTGTTCTTAGAATAGAGGAAAGAGTCTGAAAGGATACATTTAGTAAATATTTATTTAATGCCTGCTATATGCTAAGGCCTAGGGTACAAAAATGAAGAAACATCTGCCTACTATGCATGTCACTGATTCTTGAACAGGGTTGTATATCTGAGTGGAGAAAGTATAAAAATGACTTGTAGGCATTTAAAACCTTTTACTGTGAAAGTTTTCAAGCTAGTTTACAGTTTTGTCCCAATACCCATCACCTAGCTTTAATAGTTATTAACATATGTCTTTACCCCCTACTTTTCCATCTTAATTATTTATTAAGAAACCTGGTCTTGGGGTGTTCCAGGTGACCTAGTGGTTAGGATTCTAGGCTTCATTGGTTCGGTCCCTGGTCAGGGAACTGAGATCCCACAAGCTGCGTGATGTGGCAAAAAAAAAAAAAAAGAAACCTTGTCTTGTGGGCTGTCTCATCTTGTAGATTTGTCTGATTGTTTCTTTTGATACTGTTTAGCCAATACCTTTGTCCCCTTGTAATTCCTTCACACTGGAAAGTGAAAGTCATTCAGTCATGTCCAACTCTTTGCAACCCCATGGACTATACAGTCCATGGAATCTCTAGGCCAGAATATTGGAGTGGGTAGCCTTTTCCTTCTTCAGGGGATCTTCCCAACCCAGGAATCGAACCCAAGTCTTCCACATTCCAGGATTGGGAAGATCCCATGGAGAAGGGAAAGGCTACCCACTCCAATATTTTGGGCTTCCCCTTGTGGCTCATCTGGTAAAGAATCCGCCTGCAATGTGGGAGACCTAGGTTTGATTCCTGGGTTGGAAAGATCCCCTGGAGAAGGGAAAGGCTACACACTCCAGTATTCTGGCCTGGAGAATTCCATGGACTGCAGAGACCATGGGGTCACAAAGAGTCAGACACGACTGAGTGACTTTCACACTGCAGGTGAGAGCCAAAAGCTCAGTTGGATTCAGGTAAACATTTTTGGTGAAAATAGTAATTATGGGGACATAATATTGTGTCTCATAAGACATTTAATAATACGTAGGGGTGATATTTTGGTAACCTTTGAATTTTTGATTTCCCATCAACTTTTCTTCTAAGACTGCGTGAATCAGCTGTTTTTATTAGGTATGAAAATATGACTGCTTTCTAAATCTATTCTACCTTCTGTGCTCATGTTTTCTTTCATTAACTAGAGCTATTTGATAACCCTCTTCAGTAAGTCTTAGATTATGGGAGGCTAAATAGATAAACCTTTTTTCTTACAGTCTTCAAAATAATTACATTCCACAGGTTTATATGAGATTTTAAATTAAATTAGAATTAGAAAAACTTAGATTTTTCCCCCTTTGAGCTAAATTGATTAGAGCTATGCTTTCCTCCAAACTCTTGACACCAGCATTAACATGAAATTTTCTATTCTTGCTTGCCAACCAAAAAATTCCAGTTGTTTCTGGCAACCTTTTGAGCAGAATTTTAGAGCTCTGATGACATAAATGGAAAACATATAATAATTTCTGATGTGTGAGCTTTTTTAACATTTAATAACACTCATTCTCTCTTTTTTAAACTATTTTTTGAAGACCGAAAAACATATATTTTAAAAGTCAGGATGTGGGATCAAGGAGGACAACCTTGGCAGCAGTGGCCTTTGAACCAACAACAATGGATGCAGTCGTTCCAGCACCAGCAGGATCCAAGTAAGGAAACAAATTGAATTTTGGGGAGTGGAGTAGGGAGGTATATAGAAATTCGTGGAAGATAGGCACAAGGATTAAGGGAGGTAGAACTGAAATTGGTTTATTGGGTCATTTTATGGTTGGATTTTAATTTTTTCTCTTGAATCATCTTACCTAGCATACATATCAAGGAATGGATTTCCCTTTGGAATATTTTCTCAAAGGGTAGAAAGTTTTGTATAGATTTCATGTTTCTAAAACTGATTTAGTTCTTGTTTTCTGAAGAAAGTCTTTCTTAAATGTGTTGCTTACGTTGATCATATTCTATTAATTCTGAGTCTAAGATTCTGTGTAGATCATAATCAACTGATGGTATACTATATAATTTTGAAACCTCTCTTTAATATGGAGTATCTCAAGCTTATATAGATGCAGAAAAGGGTATCAGGATCCCCCATTTATTACTGAGTTCTAACAGTGATTAATTCATAGCCAATTTTGCTTAATTGGTATGACTCCTCTACTGAGTAAGAAGTTGTTGAGATATATTTTGACTAGAGAAAGGAGTTAAATAAAGACGCTAAACAAAGGTGACTGAGAAGGAACAGAAATAGCTAGCTGTACTCACCTGAGGTGTGTAGGATCCAGTGTAGACCTGAATGGGACCTGTCTGAGAAAGAGTGAGTTTAATCGTTTGTTCTTATAGTGATTTTTTAAAAAGAGTAAGAGTTTTTAAAAATTCAATGAACTAAGGTACAGGGAATACATTTTCTTATGAGTAATACTAGAAATCGGTTATTTTGTAAAGTCCTTTTCTGAATGTCTTAAGTCATTTATTTTGTAACCTGCATATGCATTGTTTTTAAGCATTTTTCCCACTGTTAAAATCTCTAGTAAGGATTAACTGAAATGCTTGTTTTACATAGAGGCACGTTCTTTGGTTAAAGCGTCTGCCTGCAATGTGGGAGACCTGGGTTCGATCCCTGGGTTCAGAAGATCCCCTGGAGAAGGAAATGGCAACCCACTCCAGTATTCTTGCCTAGAGAATCCCATGGACGGAGGAGCTTGGTGGGCTACAGTCCACGGGTGGCAAAGAGTCAGACACGACTGAGTGACTTCACTTTCACATTCTTTTAGCTCCTACATTCTGAATGTCAAATTCTGCTGTGTTAAATTTTGTTAGGCCAGATTGACTGGGCTGCATTGGCTCAAGCTTGGATTGCCCAAAGAGAAGCTTCAGGACAGCAAAGCATGGTAGAACAACCACCAGGAATGATGCCAAATGGACAGGATATGTCTACAATGGAGTCTGGTCCAAATAATCATGGGAATTTCCAAGGGGATTCAAACTTTAACAGAATGTGGCAACCAGGTTTGTTGTTTATGTTTTCCAAATTTTAGGACTCAATTTTAAAATAAAATAAGGATTAAAATTAAAGTGTTTAATTTGCTTAGTTTATGACTTCTTGAATACTTCTTGAAGACTAGATAGTTTCAGTTAGATTTGACCTTGAAATTTTATGGTTAAAATTATTCTATACTATTCTCCTAGCATTGTGGCACTCAGTTTGATTATTTTCTTGGTTCTTCATTCCTAGGCTGACAGGGGCTGGGAACACTGGAAACCTCACTTGACATCTAGGGAAGAGAGCATTCTATGTCTCTCTGTTGCAACCTCTGGCCTTTCAGCAGCAGCACTGGCAGAGCAAAACATGTCTAGTCTCTAATTAAAGAAAAATTGTGTCATTTTGTGACAGATTAGCCTGTCAGATATACTCTGCCCCTACCATCCACTCATTTTTCTCTTCCCTTTTTTTCAGATAGTAAAAATCTTCCATAAGTTTTTATCTGTATACTTTTTTTGTTTGTTTGCTTTTTTTACTTTATAGTTTGATTTAGGTTCCTTGATGCTAGTTCAGTTTTCTGACTTGTGTTATTTTTAACAATCACTTCAAATTATTTATAGACGAAGCTTACATTTGAGTATGTTAACAGTGAAGTTATAGCTCTGTTTTCTTATTAATACTTACTGTTTCTCAGTGTGAGAATGGAAAACTCAAGAAGTAATCCTCTGATATCACTTTTAAAATAATAATGAATATTCTAATCTTTAATATTGAGAGAGAGTTCATTTCTAGTTTTCTTGAGTCTGTGCCAAATTTTCCCACATTTGAAAATGTTTTGGTTCCTAAGTTCATCAATGATTCATCTTGGCATTCTCATTCCCCAACTTTACTGTGCTGGCTTTGTGTCCCAGGCAAGTGATTTAAAAGCTCTGTGTGCCTCAGTTTCCCCTCCTGAAATTGGCGAAAATAGTACCTGATTTCTCCCTACCTCACAGGGATGTTGTGAGGATAAATGTATTCATGGAAGAAAGAAATTATATAAAAATCTGAAGGTATTATTTTTATGGTATTGTTACTGAACACAAATAGAAAAATTGAACAAAAATTTGCTTTGGATTTTGTTATGTTCATTAAGAGTAATTTTGGGTATTTGGTTTCCATTTGTTTAGAATATAGAGTAGTAGTTAGCACATTTGAATTATTTATTAGATTCATTGCTATTTTTAAGATATACAAAAGAAATTTGACCAAGAAGTCATAGATTTTTTAATCTGTTTCTTTACTGAAAAGTCTAGCTTTCTTGAGATCTTAAAAATTTGTGTTGATTTTGTTATAACCCCCTGTTGAATGTTTTTATGCCTGAATCCTAAATAGAATGGGGAATGCATCAGCAGCCCCCACACCCCCCTCCAGATCAGCCGTGGATGCCACCAACACCAGGCCCAATGGACATTGTTCCTCCTTCCGAAGACAGCAACAGTCAGGACAGTGGGGAATTTGCCCCTGACAACAGGCATATATTTAACCAGAACAATCACAACTTTGGTGGACCACCCGATAATTTTGCAGTGGGGCCAGTGAACCAGTTTGACTATCAGGTGAAAGATATTTTGTTGCTTTAATATTGTAGATGTGCACGTAATCCATTCTTTGGAAGTGTCTCATCAAGAGTATCTAAGATATGTGTTTCACTTTTCAGTCTTGTACAGATAAGCACGTATGTGTCAAAAAAGTTACTAGTTTTTGAGTATTAAAGTCATTAGGTTTTTGTTTTCTGGTTTTTGATTTGCTTAGGAAAATGGTATAAAGGACTGTTAGGGAAAAAATTGGAAAAAATGAGAAATGTGTAAGTGTAATAGCTATGATGTTTTGTTTTCTAATTTATAATTTCAAGATGATACCTTTAAATATTAAATAAAGTTTAGAAAATGCACAGTAGTTGAATACATTATTTATCAAAAATAGATTATGGTTAAGACATGAATAAAATACATGAAGAACATAGATCATCTTCCTAAATGCAATTCCTTCTGCTGTGTAGAGTAAGACTTTTTCTAGTGTTGTCATTTTTTTTTCCCATTCTAACATGACTTGTTAATGGAATTGTACATACTTCCTTTGTAGCATCTGATTCATTCCTAGGGACATAGAACTCTATGGGGAATAGTGTCATGTGGAGCTTTATTTTCTCTGATCACTTTGCCCGAGTCTACCCTAAATTATAGTGCTAGGTGTTATTTGAAATAATTGATTGCCATTTGTTATCTTTAAGCTATCATTTAAAATTTTGAAAAAAAAAAACCATATGTTATTTCACTAATGTATGGATAATGGTCATAAACGTGAACAGTATTAACCTTCAGACAGTACTCCCCTTATTCATGTGTACTTAGAGACCTTTTGTATAAGAATATTTGATATACAGATATGACAGCTTTTGTTTGTTTTGAAAAAATGTAGTCATGGGGAGCTTCTCCTCACACAACATTTGCTCATAGATCCCCATGCTAACAAGATAAAAAGCTCTGTTGGCATCTGGCTTGGAAAAGCCTCTGCAAATAGCAAAATTGCAACAACAAAAAAATTAATAGAATGATTCAGAACCTTTTATCTTTGATTAGTTATTTCTTGCAATATTATAGAAATAACAAGTTCATAAGTAGGAAGTTGTAATTGATTTAATTTTTTTTCCTGTAATTTTCTAGTTACAGAAAAATTGACATTTATTTGATTTCTTGGTAGTGGAAGGAGTAGTTGATAAATGGATTCAGAATGAAAAAGCTCGTATTAATATATATCCTTTTCTATACTTCTTGAATATAGTATATTAAAAGCTGGATTTTATATGGCTCTTTGCATTACATAGGCAGAAAATCTTTATCTTTCTTAAGAAAAGTAAGCCTAGGTTCTTAGGGCTACAGAAATATCGGTGGATATTAGAACCATGGAAATCTTGGATTTGCTGCACACATGGATTTCTACTGTCCCAGTTCATAACACACGTGTGTCCCAGAGAGTATATTGTATTAATGTGAAGAAAAATAAAATGCAATACTCTTTCAGCATGGGGCTGCTTTTGGTCCACCGCAAGGTGGATTTCATCCTCCTTATTGGCAACCAGGACCTCCAGGACCTCCGGCGCCTCCCCAGAATCGAAGAGAAAGACCATCGTCATTCAGGGATCGGCAACGTTCACCTATTGCACTTCCTGTGAAGCAGGAGCCGCCACAAATTGGTAGCTATTTAAGTTTAGGGAACCACATTGGCATGATTTCTTGATGATGTAAAAAGGACGCTCTGGTTTCTTAAATTTCTCTAATACTCTCATATGTTAGGAATCGATACTTTAAAGTCCTATCATTTTACAGTCATAAATCTTAAAATTATAAAAAAGATACTATCTAAAATATTTAGTTTTCAATAATTTTCTTTAAATCTTTTGTTATAAAATTTAAATTTATCATAACCATAACATGTTGATATTTCTTTGATGTTGATAGATACATTTTGCCAATATATGATCAGTTCCCCCTTTTAAAACCTATTCATTCTCTCATTATGGACTCTTTCCACCCTCAGTTCATTGGATATACTGTTGTCAGATTGATTTTTTTAATTTATTTCATTCACTTTCCATAGTATTTTGGCAAAAAAAATTAACTTTTAAATAACATAATAGAACTATTTTATTACTATCAGTAAGTTACATATATATGTTCTTTTTTATCTGGAAATCCAAATCCAGCACTTAATGGACATTTAAGTCTTTCTTTTTTAAGTCACAAAGTAGACATTTTATTAATAGAAAGATTCTGATTTTTTTAACTTAAGGAATAATACTCAAATGAATTCTTAATGTGAAGGCTCATGGTTTTGTAATTCTTTTGGTATTTTAGGAAACCGCATAGTATAACAGTTGGCTCTGAATTAGCCCACATCACTACTTATTGTCTTTATAACTTGGAACACAACACTTAATCTCTTTGAGCATCAGTTGCATCACCTAAAAAAGATGAAGTGCTCTTTTAGGGCTTTTATAGGATTAAGTGAGATGATGGACTCTCCCAGTGCTCTGACACATTATAAGCATTAAAGCCATATTTACTTTTGCTATTAAAAGTGATGATTTTAAAGAAAAGCATAATGTTTAGTGAATTGTTTTTATTACCACTGCCTTGCTAGAGAATGATAATATTTTCTACAAGCACTTAAAGGGCACCAACATTTTTTTTTAACCTACAAGGATTATAGAAATTTAAGAATTTAAGAACTCATGCATTTATGTTTTTACTTAACTGACACGAATATTTTGTCCCATGTGAAACAGATGCAGTAAAACGCAGGACTCTTCCAGCTTGGATTCGAGAAGGTCTTGAAAAAATGGAACGTGAAAAGCAGAAGAAGTTGGAGAAAGAAAGAATGGAGCAACAACGTTCACAATTGTCCAAAAAAGAAAAGAAGGCCACAGATGATGCTGAAGGAGGAGATGGCCCTCGTTTACCTCAGAGAAGTAAATTTGTAAGTAGACTTTCTTGATCTGAACTCCTTGTGACATATATGTGAAAAAGTTAACTGACTTGCTGACTTAATTCATTTGGTATGATAATCTCTAGGTCCATCCATGTTACTGTAAATGGCATTATTTCATTCCTTTTTATGGCAGAGTAATATTCCTTTGTGTTTATATATGTATATACACACACATACCACATCTTTATCCGTTCGTCTGTCAATGGGCCTTTAGGTTGCTTCTGCGTCTTGGCTATTGTAGATGGTTTCCACAGTGGCTGCACCAGTTTACCATTTACAACTACCATATATCATTTGTATGTGGAAGCTAGAAGATTACATACGGGGAATCTAAAAAGATACAAATGAACTTACTTAAAAAACAGAATAGACTCACAGACATAGAAAACAAACTTATGTTTACCAAAGGGAAAAGATATAGGGAGGGATAAATTAGGAATCTGGGATTAACAGATGTACACTACTATATATAAAATAAAAAACAAAGACCTATTGTGTAGCACAGAAATTGTTCAGTATCTTGTAATAACCTATAATGGAAAAGAATCTGAAAAAAAATGTCTATTAAAACACTTGCTGTATGCCTGAAACATTGTAAATCAAATATATTTCAATTTTAAAAAGTTTATCAAAATAAATAGATATTTAGTCTTTGAAAAGTACTAGAGTAGTATCCTTGAGATTAACTTTCAGTTAAGTATATTGGAGTTTATTTTTATATATGTGTTACTGAGGGTAGTAAGGAGAAAAGAGGGCAGCAAATATATTAAATGCTTATTTCAGAGAGAAATTACTCAGTGAGATGCTAGATAATAGGTTTTACCTTGACAAACAAATCTCTGCTCCTTTATTGTAGTACAGTGAACTCCCCAGTGATGGCCTATAAAGCAGCTATACTTAACACTCAAGGATATAATAACTTAGTTTTTGACAGGTACTGAAAGTAACATAAGGTTTTAACTCTTTAAATCTCTATCAGTTAGATGGCATGAATGGCTTGAGAATTTTTTTGTTTTTAGCAGCAACATGCTTCTAGCTGGTATGACAGCCACAGCAGTGGCCAGTGTGCAATTCAGGAAATTCTTCTTCCTCCCAAGGCCATTTTTTTCCTTCAGAAGTAAGTTTCAAGGACAGCCAATTAACTGTTGGCTCAGCTGGTAAAAAAATCCTCCTACAATGCGGGAAACCTGGGTTTGAACCCTGGGTTGGGAAGATCCCCTAGAGAAGGGAAAGACTACCCACTCCTAGAGTTCTGGCCTAGAGAATTCCATGGACTGTTATAGTCCTTGGGGTCGCAAAGAGTCGGACACGACTGAGCGACTTTCACTTCCCTTCAAACAGATACCGGCTTTGCTTCAATTCCATAATTGCCATAAGCTACTTTTTTTTTTTTTTTTTTTTTTTAAAACAATGATACCAAAGATGTGATTTTGTTCTGGGTGTTATGCAGATAAGAAACAATTGGCTGCCACTTTTTAAATTTATCTTTAAAAAGAAAAAAAATTTTTTTAATCTCTACATGAAATAGTAGATTTCCCAATTTGATTTTTTTTTTAAGTGTCCAAAAAAAAAACCTCAAAACCGGAGATTGTCCTCCCTTTTCTCCCAGATGCCTTTGGACTTGTTTCTACGTGTAGTCTTCCTCTGGTTCAAATAGTCTTTCCATAGTATTTTTTAGGTTAGGTGATCACCTTGGCTTTTACTTAGTACGATTGTTAAGAGTGACTGTGAAATATTTCTTTGCCTAAAGAAGAATCTACCTTTTAAGGTGTGCCATCTGAATACTGAAAACCTAACATATACAAACTACTGGCATTTCCTCTATCTGAAGTAAGCCTCATTTCTTGCTTATCTGTCCATTATATAGCTAAAAAAAAAAGCAAATGTCAGTAACCAGTAGATCTGGAAACTGACTTTAGGTTTTTGGGTTTTTTTTAAGTCATATGATTTTAGGTAAAAAGCTTAAATTTACAGCTATAAAAGTTATACTGAGTATATGACTGTGGCCCATTTATCTAAAATTCTACATACCACTCATCTCAGGACCATCATATATAATGTATATTAATTAAATCAATTTCTGGGCATGATGTGCTTCTACTTATTTATCTTAGGAAAACTTAACTAAGGGAAAAAATTGAAATTTGATTCTCACAAGCCATCTTGTAATCTTGTATTTCCTCTCTTTAAATTACCAAATGAGATCTGTAGCACAAAAGTGTTATTTAGAGAGAAATTTCATTTTTCTGTATCTGTTTCATAGACTTTAATTTGGGGTTTTAAAATAGAATATTTAAGATAATTATTTTATGACATAAGCATGAATTTGGGTGGCCGAAAAAGTGCTGTTACTTTTTTTTTAGGATAGCGATGAGGAAGATGAAGACACTGAAAACGTTGAGGCTGCCAGCAGTGGAAAAGTCACCAGAAGTCCATCTCCAGTTCCTCAAGAAGAGCAAAGTGAACCAGAGATGACTGAAGAAGAGAAAGAGTATCAAATGGTAGAATGTTAAATTTCTTACCTTTACCATGTACAGGCTTAAAAAAAAATGTTTTTTGAGATATAATGACATTCAGCATTATATTATAGGATTTATCTTGTTAATAATTTTAAAAAAATTTTTGGTTGGATATCTTAAACTTGGGAACTTGTAAAACAGTAATAAGATGTATATTTGCTGGGTGACTATGCCAAAGCCTTTGACTGTGTGGATCACAATAAACTGTGGAAAATTCTGAAAGAGATGGGAATACCAGACCACCTGACCTGCCTCTTGAGAAATCTGTATGCAGGTCAGGAAGCAACAGTTAGAACTGGACATGGAACAACAGACTGGTTCCAAATAGGAAAAGGAGTACGTCAAGGCTGTATATTGTCACCCTGCTTATTTAACTTATATGCAGAGTACATCATGAGAAACGCTGGACTGGAAGAAACACAAGCTGGAATCAAGATTGCTGGGAGAAATATCAGTAACCTCAGATATGCAGATGACACCACCCTTATGGCAGAAAGTGAAGAGGAACTAAAAAGCCTCTTGTTGAAAATGAAAGAGGAGAGTGAAAAAGTTGGCTTAAAGCTCAACATTCAGAAAACGAAGATCATGGCATCTGGCCCCATCACTTCATGGGAAATAGATGGGGAAACAGTAGAAACAGTGTCAGACTTTATTTTTTTTTGACTCCAAAATCACTGCAGATGGTGACTGCAGCCATGAAATTAAAAAGCGCTTACTCCTTGGAAGAAAAGTTATGACCAACCTAGATAGTATATTCTAAAGCAGAGACATTACTTTGCCGACTAAGGTCCGTCTAGTCAAGGCTATGGTTTTTCCTGTGGTCATGTATGGATGTGAGAGTTGGACTGTAAAGAAGGCTGAGCACCGAAGAATTGATGCTTTTGAACTGTGGTGTTGGAGAAGACTCTTGAGAGTCCCTTGGACTGCAAGGACATCCAACCAGTCCATTCTGAAGGAGATCAACCCTGGGATTTCTTTGGAAGGAATGATGCTAAAACTGAAGCTCCAGTACTTTGGCCACCTTATGCGAAGGGCTGACTCATTGGAAAAGACCCTGATGCTGGGAGGGATTGGGGGCAGGAGGAGAAGGGGACGACAGAGGATGAGATGGCTGGATGGCATCATGGACTCAATGGACGTGAGTCTGAGTGAACTCTGGGAGTTGGTGATGGACAGGGAGGCCTGGCATATTGCGATTCATGGGGTCGCAAAGAGTCAGACATGACTGAGCGACTGAACTGAACTGAACATCTTAACAGATGGATTTTGTAGCCTCTTCTCTTCCCAGAAATCGAGTTTAAAGTACCTCTCCACAACACAAAAGTGGCCATTACATCATCTTATACTTGAACACTCATTTACACCTTGAAGTGTCATAGATTTCATTTTAAATTCTCAAATTAGAATTTAAATCCAACTGAATACAAATCCTTCAATTAAAAAATCTATTTGGAAAATCACTCACAGGAATCCTTTTATCTCTTTTATTTTGTTTTCCATTCTAATTTTTTCCTGCCTATTGCCTTTTTCTCTTCTTCCCTGTGGAAATAAAAGACATTATCAGAGCAACATTTAAACACCCACCAACATGACCTCTGTCTTCCCTTGTGTCATAAGAGGGAGATGTTGCGTGGCAACACTGGAAGAAACATTCTTGACTTCCTGGACTGCAATCTCCAAAAACACCATCTTTCAGATCTTTTCTATCCTCTGATGGGAGAACTGATATTGTTTCATATAGAATTTCTTTCTTTAATGTGAAAACCCTATATGGAAGACAGTTATGAGTCATCCCCAGCCCAAAGATGTTTGTCACACGGGCACTGCTCACCAGCAGACCATTTTATGCTCATCTGCCTCTCCTTTTGCTAATGCTGGGCCCATTCTACTGCCTCAGAATCATGAATTCTGACAATTATCAGTTCCTGAGCCTTTATTATGTAAAATGCTGATAAACAGTGGCCAACCCAAAACCCTCTCTCAAATGGATACTATTCTCTCTTCATTTCCTTTTCTCTGACAATTGGTCTTTTCTGCTTCCTTTTTTCCAATTTATATATTCTTAATACTAGACTCCTGTCTCTGTGAGTTCACAGAGACCTCTGACCAGAGTTCACCCTCTGACCTGAACTGAAAAAACGGTCCTTTGGCTCCTGTGTCAAGCAGGTCTGTGTGCATCAGGGAGAACAGCTGAAGTGCAAGGTCACCAACTTTGGGAGTGGAGAAATCAAGAAGGGACAATCCATGACGTGGCAGACAAATTACAGCCATTTCTATGTCGAATGAACCTCCCTCTTCCTACCAGACTGCTACTATTTCAGGAACTAGAAAGCAATAAGAAGGAAATGACAGATTCTTTCTTAAGGAAACTGTTTTTGCATTGGCCTTCCTAGCAAGTTGTAAGTCCTAGAAACACTACATTGTACCCTTTATATTCCATCACCTGTCTGGCTCCTGCTCTGTCTTTTCTTTCTTCATTAAACTGAGAGCTGAGAGATGTACCAGCATGATTCTTAGTTCTTTGTTTATTTTTCTCTTCTCATCTTCACAAATCCCAGCCACATTACTGATGAGGACAAGTAACTTGTCCAAGTTTTCTTAAGTAGAAAGCTACACAGGCAGAATTTGAATACCAGATGGTCTGATCTAAAATTCTTTCATATACAACACATTGGGGCTTCCCTCATAGCCCAGGTGGTAAAGAATCTGCCTGCAATGCAGGAGACCCTGGTTCAATTCCTGGGTTGGGAAGATCTTCTGGAGAAGGGATAGGCTACCCACTCCAGTATTCTTGGGCTTCCCTGGTGGCTCAGCAGGTAAAGAATCCACCTGCAATGTAGGAGACCTGGGTTCAATCCCTAGGTTGGGAAGATCCCCTGGAGAAGGGAAAGGCTACCCGCTCCAGTATTCTGGCCTGGAGAATTCCATGGGCTGTATAGTCCATGGGGCCACAAAGAGTCAGACACTACTGAGTGACTTTCACTTTTGCACCCCCAAAGAAGAAAAAAATCTGAAATACAATATGATAAGAGTCTGCTTATCTAATTTCCCACTGGCTCATAAGCAATGTGAGTGAAGAGATAATTCACATTCACTTCTGCAGCCCTCATGCCTGGCACATTGTAAATACTCAAAGGCATTTGTCAAAGGACGAGTGGATTTTTTAATACCCACCTCTATTCTGTCTCCTGACCTGAATATGAGCAAAACCTCAAAAATGGCCTTTTCACCTCTCTTCTTGAGCCTACTTCTGAGATTCCACAGCAAAACATGATTAATTTCACACTATTTTAAAATTTCTCAATAGTCCCCTCATCAAAAGGATAAAGTATAAGTTCCTCTTTTCTTATCTAAGAATTTTATCTTTGCCCTCTGTCCCACAGCATGAAACCTACCATCACCCTTGTGCTCGATTATTATGGAAGTTTGTGTTATTGACCCCCTTCCTAATAAAGACCTTTGAGCTTCTGTTTCAAAGATTTGAACTTTTGTGCATAAAATTTCCTCCACCAGGAAGATCCCAGTCCCCCCATCACCACATATACACTCCTCCCTCACCTTATTTGCCTGGAAAACCTCTGTCTCCATCTTAGGAATTAAATGTGTGTAGTGTGTTGCTTGGTTGTGTCTGACTCTTTGTGACTCCATAGACTATAACCTGCCAGGCTTCTCATTTATGGAATTCTCCAGGCAAAAGTATTGGAGTGGGTTGCCATTCCCTTCTCCAGGGGATCTTCCCAACCCAAAGATCAAACCTGGGTCTCCTGCATCACAAGCAGATTCTTTACCATCTGAGCCACCAGGGAAGCCCAATAAGTTGACCACATAGCCCCCTCTCCAACTCTTATGTTGAAACTCTCCCCCAACCCACCCCAATGTGATGGTATTAGCAGGTGAGGTATTTGGGAGATAATTTCGATTAGATAAGGTTATGAGCATGGGGCCCTCATGAATGGGATCAGTGCCCTTGTAAGAGTCATAAGAGACCTTGCCTCTTTCCTGCTCTCCATCAAGAAGTTGGCAGTCTCCAAGCCAGAGGAGGTTACTTATCAGAACCCAACCCTGATGGCACCCTGATCTCAAAATCCTAGACACCAGAACTGTGAGAAATACACATCTGTTGTTATAAGCCACCTACTTGCCTGGAGACTCCCAGGGATGGCGGAGCCAGGTGGGCTGCCGTCTATGGGGTCACACAGAGTCGGACACGACTGAAGTGACTTAGCAGCACTCTATGGTACTTCGTTATAGCAGCCCAAACTGACTTAGACACACTCCTTTGAAAATTAGCTCAAGCGACATCTCTTTGCATACGTGCATCTCATTTGCTTCAGTCGTGTCCAACTCTTTGCGACCCTATGGACTGTAGCCCCCAAGACTCCTCTGTCCACGGGATTTTCCAGACAAGAATACTGGAGTGGGTTGCCATGCTCTCCTCCAGGGGATATTCCCGACCTAAGGATTGAACCCGTTTCTCCTATGTCTCCTGCATTGCAGGCAGATTTCCCTTCCAACTCTTTGCGACCCTATGGACTGTAGCCCCCAAGACTCCTCTGTCCATGGGATTTTCCAGACAAGAATACTGGAGTGGGTTGCCATGCTCTCCTCCAGGGGATATTCCCGACCTAAGGATTGAACCCGTTTCTCCTATGTCTCCTGCATTGCAGGCAGATTTCCCTGGGATTCACCAATTTACTGAAAATTCAGTATTTCTGCACCTTACCCAGATGTCCACTATAGAAATGTTATATTGTGTTTTCATTGTCTACTTCACTTTTCTGTGAGCTTGCTAGGGATAGGGATCATGCCTTTTCATCTCTATGACCCTAGGACTTAGTATAACAAAGGTCTGTCTAGTCAAGGCTATGGTTTTTCCAGCAGTCATGTATGGGTGTGAGAGTTGGACTATAAAGAAAGATGAACACCAAAGAATTGATGCTTTTGAACTGTGGTGTTGGAGAAGGCTCTTGAGAGTCCCTTGGACTGCAAGGAGATCCAACCAGCTAATCCTAAAAGAAATCAGTCCTGAATATTCTTTTGAAGGACTGATGCTGAAGCTGAAACTCCAATACTTTGGCCACCTGATGTGAAGAACTGACTCATTGGAAAAGACCCTGATGCTGGGCAAGATTGAAGGCAGGAGGAGAAGGGGTCGACAGAGGATGAGATGGTTGGATGATATCACCAACTTAATGGACATGAGTTTGAGTAAACTCCAAGAGTTGGTGATAGACAGGGAGGCCTGGTGTGCTGCAGTCCATGGGGTCACAAGGAGTCAGATACGACTCAGTGATTGAACTGAACTAGTGCCATGAGCCTGAAGAAATCAATATTTATCTAAAATAAGAGAAAATGAATGAAAGGAGGAATGACTTAATTTGGTTGATAAGAGGAACCTATGGAAATAGCTTTGTTGTGATCCCACTTTGCTCTTTGAGGTAGGTTGGGGAAAAAAATTGTGAGCTTGGGAACAATGCTTGACATAATTAATTCAAGGACTATACAATGTCTCCCTAAACATAGTAACAGTGATCAGGAAGACAGAAAATCAGGGAAGGCAAAGGGCAGAAAACAAAATTTTATATACAACTTCATCTCAAGCTGTCCCTATCTGGAAGATTTATCTCCAAATGCAAGATTATGGCAATACCTCTGAAATCATTAAATTTCTTATTTTGTATGTTCTTTCAAGTCAAGATATTTTATATAAACTCATGTCTGTTACAAAGAATATGATTAGCCTTGTCAATTGGTTTTTCTTACTGCTACTAATCAAATAATTCAAGTAATAACTCTTAGGACCTAAAGCACAAAATCCAAAATCACTGCAGAGGGTGACTGCAGCCATGAAATTAAAAGACACTTACTCCTTGGAAGGAAAGTTATGACCAACCTAGATAGTATATGCAAAAGCAGAGACATTACTGTGCAAACTAATGTCTGTCTAGTCAAGGCTATGGTTTTTCCAGTGGTCATGTATGGATGTGAGAGTTGGACTGTGAAGAAGGCTGAGCACCGAAGAATTGATGTGTTTGAACTGTGGTGTTGGAGAAAACTCTTGAGAGTTCCTTGGACTGCAAAGAGATCCAACCAGTCCATCCTAAAGGAGATCAGTTCTGGGTGTTCATTGGAAGGACTGATGCTAAAGCTGAAACTCCAGTACTTTGGCCACCTCATGCGAAGAGTTGACTCATTGGAAAAGACTCTGATGATGGAAGGGATTGGGGGCAGGAGGAGAAGGGGACGACCGAGGATGAGATGGCTGGATGGCATCACCAACTTGATGGACATGAGTTTCAGTGAACTCCGGGAGTTGGATGATGGACAGAGGGGCCTGGTGTGCTGCGGTTCATGGGGTTGCAAAGAGTTGGACACGACTGAGCGACTGAACTGAAAGCACAAAATAGATGTAAAGAAAATTAGAAATTAAAAATGCTTATACCTTCTGATTCTAGAGAAAGATGAATTACATTTTGCTGATTTTTAAAGGCCTGGTTTATTTTACTATCTCCCATCTGTAATATTTAATATTAAAATAAAATATGAATAACAGCAGAAATCTGGTTATGCTGAGTAAGTAAAAGACAACAAACTTATAACAGTGTGGTAAAAGCAGCTTGCCCTGGCAAAATGCAGGTCCTGAGACGTTGTTCAAGAATGACATTTTTGAGACCAATAATTCAGTTCAGTTCAGTTCAGTTCAGTTGCTCAGTCATGTCCGACTCTTTGTGACCCCATGAATCGCAGCACGCCAGGCCTCCCTGTCCATCACCAACTCCCGGAGTTCACTCAGACTCACGTCCATTGAGTCCATGATGCCATCCAGCCATCTCATCCTCGGTCGTCCCCTTCTCCTCCTGCCCCCAATCCCTCCCAGCATCAGGGTCTTTTCCAATGAGTCAACTCTTCGCATAAGGTGGCCAAAGTACTAGAGCTTCAGTTTTAGCATCATTCCTTCCAAAGAAATCCTAGGAAATGTCATAAATACACATTACTCAATTCAAAAGAAGGTGGAAAGGAAATTCAATGTCATGAAGAATTTATTACTACAGATTGGATAATAAATATCGTTTGTTATTTATCAATATTATAACTGACATTTTCATGTGGATGTTTAAATTGGAAGTATTAATTAGCGCCAGGTCTGTCTTCCTCCTAGTGCTCTGGTGGTGTGTGTGTGTTGTTGTTGTGTTGTTGTTGTTCTGGTATCGAGTAGAATATTTAGTGTAGCAGATGGTACAGTTGTTGGTTAAGTGATGGTCAGTCACCGATATACAATCTAAAGGGCTTCCCAGGTGGCACTAGTGGTAAAGGATCTGCCTGTCAATGCAGGAGACCTAGGGGACATAGGTTCGATCCCTGGGTCAAGAAAATCCCCTGAGAAGGAAGCAACACCTCACTCCAGTATTCTTGTCTGAAAAATCGCATGGACAGAGGAGCCTGGTGGGCCACAGTCTGTTGGGTTGCATGAGAGCCAGACACAACTGAGCAATAAGCAACAATGAAGAATCTACCATGTTCCAGTCACTTTCTCAATACTATTTCTGACCTTTACTACAATTCACAGAAACGATGGTCAGTGTCTCTGTGTTATAGATGATGAATCAAGGATTCAAATAGATTCAGTAACTTGCATGCAGTTCCAAAGTTCATTTAGAAAGGACTTGGAGAAGGACTTCCTGGCAGTCCAGTGGCTGACTCTACATTCCCGATAGTGGACCCAAGTTTAATCCCTAGTCAGGGAACTAGAGCTCGTAAGCCACAACGAAGAGCTTGCATGCTACAACTAAGATCCAGGACAGCCAAATAAATATTTTTTGAAGAAAAGACTGGAGTTTGGGTGTCATGGAAGTCATGAGACTCTAAATCCCATGTCTGTCCCACTGCCATTCACTCTGGGAGGCCACCACTGCTCTGGATAGAATACAGAAGAGTCATTAGGTGTTTAGCAAAATATTTTTGGAGATAAATCTTCTTTCCATCAGAAAATTGGGCTAAGAAGCCCATTTTGAAAATCCAAACATGTTTTAAATGAGGAAAAATCACTGAAGTTAAGCTAAGCTATTTAACATAAACTGTTTAGAAACATTACTTTTTATTTTCAGAATTACGAACAAAAGAATAATGAGAGAGACCAAAAGGACCCTTGAGACTGACCACAATGAGTGACCTTTTGTAATTAGACCATGTAGGGGGCCTGGACAGGAATGATTGGCACCAAGCCTGCTTTGGCTACTTATAAAACCAAGAAGGGACACGATGATCTTTTTAATATGTCAACTTGGCTAGGCTACAGTCCTCGGTTTTCAATCAAACACTAGTCTAGGTGTTGCTAGGAAAATATTTTGTACATATGATTAAAGTCCATAATTAGTCAATTTTAAGTGAAAGGTATTATCCTGGGTAATCTAAGTAGATCCAATTCAATCAAACCATAAGGGCAAGATGGATAGCAGCTACCATGCCCAAAGCTATAATGCTTGGTAGTTTTTTTATACTTTCTTCATGCAATAATGGTGATTCTCTTTAGCCAAGCCATATAATCTTCAGTTCAGTTCGGTCACTCAGTCGTGTCTGACTCTTTGCGACCCCATGAACCACAGCACGCCAGGCTTCCCTGTCCATCACCAACTCCCACAGTTCACCCAAACTCATGTCCATTGAGTCGGTGATGCCATCCAACCATCTTATCATCTATTGTCCCCTTCTTCTCCTGCCCTCAATCTTTCCCAGCATCAGGTTCTTTCCAAATGAGTCAGCTCTTCACATCAGGTGGCCAAAGTATTGGAACTTCAGTTTCAGCATCAATCCTTCCAATGAACACCTAGGACTGATCTCCTCCAGGATGGACTGGTTGACTCTCATGCAGTCCAAGGGACTCTCAAGAGTCTTCTCCAACACCACATTTCAAAAGTATCAATTTGTCCATATAATCTTAAATAACACTAATTTCACTAATGAGAGGTTAATTATTAAATCTATTATGCTAATCAATTAAATACTGATTTCATCTATGAACATGATTTCTAACATTTGCAATGCTAATTAGAAAAATATCTAATGTCAACCAGAGGTTGCAGTACTTGCAGTAGCCGTCTATGAAGAGTGGCCATTCTGACTAAATCCCAATTCACCCCCTACTGCTAGAACATAGCTTCAACTAACATAAACCCCAAACAACACTGCTATACTAAAGTACTTTGGGAGTAAACGGTAGACATCATAACAAGTACCATAACCAAATATCTAAAAGGAAAAATAGGTTTTCCTAAGACATCAAGCTGCTTTGAGTGTCTTTCAGGTTGTGAAAGTCATTACTAACCAGCAAACTGAACTGCATAGGGAAGCCTGTCTACATCTAATTATTTCTAGAAAAAGAAGAAAATTCCTACTTCTAGATCTTAATAGGCTGAGATAACCAAGTATGACATAACTCTCTCCCTTTGAACAAGTTCAGGTTGTCATTTGGGTAGTTTTATTTACATTATTTTTAAAGTCTGTGAAAATTTTAATTTGTACTCTTTCACATGAGAATATGTAAACCACTGAAAATGTATTTATTAAATTAGATCAAATTCACATACTTAGGGAAACATGTTTTATATATATATATATGTATGTATGTATACACACACATTCAAAACACAGAGTTAGTGTGGCAACCCTTAACTATCAGAAATATGAGAAAAGAAATATGGAAGGGTACTTTTTGTTCCTGAATGTGAAATAAATAGACAAAGAAATGCCAAGCCATCCTATGATGGGTACTGGCAGGCTTCCGACAAATTCTCCCATCAAACACCTCATTTCTTATCTTTACAAAAGCAAACCTCCACAGGTGAAGACTGGGGCTATTCATCAAACAGAGAACACAGAATGTGTTTCATTTGGCCTAATGTCTACAAAGCATAATGTTAAATCATGAGCTTGGACACCAAAGAATCAGAGAGCTGGTCTTCTCTCATTTCTTATCTTTACAAAAGCAAACCTCCACAGGTGAAGACTGGGGCTATTCATCAAACAGAGAACACAGAATGTGTTTCATTTGGCCTAATGTCTACAAAGCATAATGTTAAATCATGAGCTTGGACACCAAAGAATCAGAGAGCTGGTCTTCCTCCAAGCTCTCTTTTCGCCTGATCATCAAGCACTTGATAGGAACCCATTTGTTTGTGAAATCCCATGCTGAGACACAGACCTGCTGACCATTACTTTCACTGGGCTCAGGAGAAAAATCACAGTATGCAAAGGCCCTAGAAGATTTGCTCACTAATTAATTTCATTGACATTTATTGAGCAGCTGCTACTTGGCAAACTCGGGACTAATAGGCAGGAGTTCAAGCATGTGGAAGACTAATTCCAGAAACCCTCAAGGATTTCACAGTCAATTGGGGAAGAAAAACACAAAATGACTAAATGAATAAGCACATTAGATGTGCATACACAAAGGATGTGTCTCTGAAGACCAAGCAAAACCGGGCTAGGAAAAAGTGCTAATTTCTCCCCCAGTTTGAAGAACATAGCCCAGGGAATGTGGTTCTGAGTTCCCTGTAACCTATGCAAAATCAGTTTTTGTCACCTACCCTTATTCTGTTTTCCTTGTCACCCTTTCTCCCTCATACTCAACACCAATGACCTGAATTGAAGCAATCTCTCTGGATTCCCAAAGCATTAGCCCACTTCATTTCCTGGAAATTAAGCAAAAATATAATTAAATAGTAGTACAGATGATATGAGGGCTTCCCTATTGGCTCAATGGTAAAGAATCCACCTGCCAATTCAAGAGATGGGTGTTCAGTCCCTGGGTCAGGAAGATCCCCTGCAGAAGGAAATGGCAACCTACTACAGTATTCTTGCCATGGACAGAAGTGCCTGGCAGGCTACAGTCCCTGGGGTTGCATAAGACTTAGCAACTAAATGACAATAGAGATGGTATATGAATATTATAAAAAGTATCACAGTGGTACACAAACGAAGGAAGTTTTGGAAGAAAAAACTGCCTTCTGTGCAAAGCTAGATGTCATACTGCATAAAAAGGTTGCAAGACAATGCTATGACAAGAATACACAAGGCATGCTCCAACCTCAGACCTTTGCACTGGCTGTTTCCTCTGCTTGGAATGGTTTCTCACACATCCATAAGACCCTCCTCTGTCTCTTCTGTGGGTCATTGCTCAAATGTCTTCTTCTTTGTGAGTCCTTCTCTAACTATTCTGTTTTTAATAACAATAAATTCTATACTATCCCTCCATCATACACACACAGTTTTCACCACCCTTTTTATTTTATATTCACCACAGCACTTATCATCATCCAATGTACTATGTATATTATTCCTTTGTTACAGCTTATGCCCAACTGAAAGGTAATTCCCTAAGGGCAAGAATTTTTTACTTTTTCTTTTCCTTCGATGCTGAACCCTCAGCACCTAAAAAGGTTCCTGGTACTAATGAAATCTTTAATAAACACCTATTGAGTGAAGTGGGAAGGTATACCAATAGCTTTGGAATAGTATCACCCAAGCTCAGCTCAGGTTTTAACTCTATCACTTATAGCTGTGGTAGCCATTGGAGGTGTGCCCCCCTAAATCCCCTTCCAGAGGTGAAATGTGTTCCAGCTGTCACTTTCTCAGGGTTTGCCTCAACTGCAGAAAGTCACCTTACTCAAAGATACACTCTGAAAAGGCAACCAGTATTCGGCAACCAGTATTCTATGACTGATTGAGTATATAGGCTCATCAACTTCATCCCAACATGAGCTATTACTCTGAGGAGACTGTTCTTCAGAGCGGCCTCC
This sequence comes from Aepyceros melampus, assembly GCA_006408695.1. Lineage (NCBI taxonomy): Eukaryota > Metazoa > Chordata > Mammalia > Artiodactyla > Bovidae > Aepyceros > Aepyceros melampus. Next base: position 62,067 of record SJXQ01000525.1, on the reverse strand, counting down.
TAGTGTTGGCCATTGCTTAGGGGTGCCTGAAGCACATAATCAACTTCTGCCCAAGCAAGCTTATTTCCCCACAAGCCTCCTCCCTTCCACAGGTGTTAATCCTTAATATTAGCTGTGGTAGCCATTGGAGGTGTGCCCCCCTAAATCCCCTTCCAGAGGTGAAATGTGTTCCAGCTGTCACTTTCTCAGGGTTTGCCTCAACTGCAGAAAGTCACCTTACTCAAAGATACACTCTGAAAAGGCAACCAGTATTCTATGACTGATTGAGTATATAGGCTCAGCAACTTCATCCCAACATGAGCTATTACTCTGATGAGACTGTTCTTCAGAGCGGCCTCCTAGTGTTGGCCATTGTTTAGGGGTGCCTGAAGCACATAATCAACTTCTTCCCAAGCAAGCTTATTTCCCCACAAGCCTCCTCCCTTCCACAGGTGTTAATCCTTAATAAATACCCTGCACACCAAATTCCATCTCAACATCTTTTCCCAGAGAACCAACCTGAAACATTAGCTAAGTAAGAATCCAACCCATGACATTAACTAAGAGTCCAACTTTCCTCAGCTTCCTTCTCCCCCAGATCCTTCAGGGAGGCAATGACATGTTCTTAACAGCCAGCTCAGAAGCAGCTTGTGCCTCTCAAGGCATCTACACATTTCTTCGGATCTATGTGGACAAGACCTAAGAATAATTCAATATAGTCCAGACTCCAGAGTTGAAGTCTGAACCGGCCCCAAGGATGCCGCCATGTGGAGACTCTTATCAAAGCTATCCTTCTACCTCAGAGAAATGAGGGATCTTTGCTCTGCTGCTATTTGTCTTCCTTCCTAGTTGCCACACTCAATATGAAAGCATTTGTTTTTATTTTTATTCACAATGTCCTCCAGGCTACAATCCCCACAGGCACCTTCATGAGTTTACAGCTAACAGAGCTCAGAATCTGGCTTCAGGACTCTCTAAATAAACAATAGAGAGTTGATAAGAATAATTATAGCAAATAATCCTTGGCTTTCTAGTGGATCCCACCCATTGGCAATGCCATAGGCCCTACGTTATTATACTGCGGTTGCACCCCTCTCCTATACCCAGCTAGGTACTCTCGGCAGCAGTGGCGGGGTGGGGGGCAGGTTGGAATAAATGGCTAATCAGCCACTGGATGAGTACAATATACATTTTCATTTACTCTGCCAGGCTCAATCCAATAACTCAGGAGTGAAGATCTAAAGGCCTACTTATGAATCTAATAAGGGCTTCCCTGGCGGCTCAGCCGGTAAAGAATCTGCCTGCAATGCAGGAGACCAAGGTTCGATCCCTGGGTCAGGAAAATCTTCTGGAGAAGACAATGGCTACCCACTCCAGTATTCTGGACTGGAGAATTCCACGGGCTGTATAGTCCACAAGATTCCAAAGAGTGGACCTGACTGAGCAACTTCCTCTTTCTATGAATCCCATACAATATAAAAATATCATTAAAAATAAAGCTTTTTCTGTTCAAGAAGACAATTTGATTTTAAAATATGTTTCAGTGAGTATTAAACCAGATAAGTAAAGGAAAGTGCAGAAGCACTTTTTAATTAAAATCAAATTATATGGGTAATGATTTTACAGATTAATTGGTTACATGGCATATTATAGCTATCCTCTTACTGAGTTGAGAATGAATCTGAATGAATCACAAAAGTAAAAAAAAAAAAAAAAAACTCTCAAAGTAGAAAAAGACAAGAAGAGGAGACTGAATTTTTGTGAACAAAACTATTGTGTTTTGTTTTTTCCTGTTTTTTGCTTTGTGTAAGGTGCTAATGTCAGCTTTACAAGTCCAGGAATCTTTGAGCTGACACTGGGACATTTTTGGAGAGCCTTATGAAGTTCACCACAATGTTAGGTACTCTATGAGTAAGAAATAATAAGTATCTTTTCTCCCCAACTTGCAGGGGCCAAAAGGTTCAGTGCCTAGTTAGGGACACGTATGAGTGCTAAGTCACTTCAATCATGTCTGACTCTGTGCAAGCCTATGGACTGTAGCCTACTAGAGATTCTCCAGGCAAGAAAACTAGCATGGGTTTCCGTGCCCTCCTCCACGGGATCTCCCCAACCCAGGGATCGAACCTGGGTCTTTTAAGTCTACCTGTGTTAGCAGGTGGGTTCTTTACCACTAGCACCACCTGAGAAGCCCATAATTAGAGACATCTCAAGGACACTAACTCACTGACATGACTAGGCTCAGTGCCTTGATTTTGTCATCATTCCTTCTTCATTTAAGAGCCTCTGTCATCCATTTGTCCCCAGGAGAGAGAATTTCCTTTTCAGGGACAATCCAAATGGTTGGTGAGGATGATGTGATTTGACTGTCTATGGAAATAACTGAAAAGCAGTAGTACAAAGGATAAAGTCGTGATAGACAGCTCCTCCACCCCAGGAGCCATGAGATGGGAAGACTGACAAAAACCAGTAAGAGTATGAAAGTGTTAAAGACTCCACACTCACACCTAAGGGATCCCTGGTGACTCAGTAAAGGATCCACCTATCAGGTGGCCAAACATGCTGAAGCTCTTCAGCATCAGTCTTTCCAATAAATATTCAGGACTGATTTCCTTTAGGATGGATTGGTTGTATCTCCTTGCAGTCCAAGTGACTCTCAAGAGTCTTCTCCAACACCACAGTTCAAAAGCATCAATTCTTCAACGCTCAGCTTTCTTCAAGTCCAACTCTCACATCCATGCAAGACTACTGGAAAAACCGTAGCCTTGACTAAACGGACCTTTGTTGATGAAGTAATGACTCTGCTTTTCAATATGCTGTCTAGGTTGGTCATAACTTTCCTTCCAAGGAGTAAGCATCCTTTAATTTCATGGCTGCAATCACTATCTGCAGTGATTTTGGAGCCCCTAAAAATAAAATCTGACACTGTTTCCACTGTTTCCCCATCTATTTCCCATGAAGTGAGGGGACCAGATGCCATGATCTTCGTTTTCTGAATGTTGAGCTTTAAGCCAACTTTTTCACTCTCCTCTTTCACTTTCATCAAGAGACTTTTTAGTTCCTCTTCACTTTCTACCATAAGGGTGCTGTCATCTGCATATCTGAGGTTATTGATATTTCTCCCGCCAATCTTGATTCCAGCTTGTGTTTCTTCCAGCTCAGCGTTCCTCATGATGTACTTTGCATATAAGTTAAA
>SJXQ01000525.1:20040-58123 GCA_006408695.1 Aepyceros melampus | reverse complement strand
GTAGTTTGAGCATTCTTTGGCATTGCCTTTCTTTGGGATTGGAATGAAAACTGACCATTTCCAGTCCTGTGGCCACTGCTGAGTTTTCCAAATTTTCACAGCACTTTCACAGCATCATCTTCCAGGATTTGAAATAGCTCAACTGGAATTCCATCACCTCCACTGGCTTTGCTCGTAATGATGCTTTCTAAGGCCCACTTGACTTTACATTCCAGGATGTCTGGCTCTAGGTGACTGATCACACCATCGTGATTATCTTGGTCATGAAGATCTTTTTTGTACAGTTCTTTTGTGTATTCTTGCCACCTCTTCTTAGAGTTAGAAAAAGGTGGCAACACCTTCTGTTTCTGTTAGGTCCATACCATTTCTGTCCTTTATTGAGCCCATCTTTGCATGAAATGTTCCCTTGGTATCTCTAATTTTCTTGAAGAGATCTCTAGTCTTTCCCATTCTGTTGTTTTCCTCTATTTCTTTGTATTGATCACTGAAGGCTTTCTTATCTCTTCTTCCTATTCTTTGGAACTCTGCATTCAGATGCTTATATCTTTCCTTTCCTCCTTTGCTTTTTACTTCTCTTCTTTTCACAGCTATTTGTAAAGGCTCCCCAGACAGCCATTTTGCTTTTTTGCATTTCTTTTCCATGGGGATGGTCTTGATCCCTGTCTCCTGTACAGTGTTTCGAACCTCCATCAATAGTTCATCAGACACTCTATCAGATCTAGTCCCTTAAATCTATTTCTCACTTCTACTTTATAATCATAAGGGATTTGATTTAGGTCATACCTGAATGGTCTAGTGGTCTTCCCTACCTTCTTCAATTTAAGTCTGAATTTGGCGATAAGGAGTTTATGATCTGAGCCACAGTCAGCTCCTGGTCTTGTGTTTGCTGACTGTATAGAGCTTCTCCATCTTTGGCTGCAAAGAATATAATCAATCTGATTTCAGTGTTGACCATCTGGTGATGTCCATGTGTAGGGTCTTCTCTTGTGTTGTTGGAAGAGGGTGTTTGCTATGACCAGTCGTGTTCTCTTGGCAAAACTCTATTAGCCTTTGCCCTGCTTCATTCTGTATTCCAAGGCCAAATTTGCCTGTTATCCCAGGTGTTTCTTGACTTCCTACTTTTGCATTCCAGTCCCCTATAATGAAAAGGACATCTTTTTGGGGTGTTAGTTCTAAAAGGTCTTGTAGGTCTTCATAGAACCATTCAGCTTCAGCATATGGCTCACCTTATTTGTCTTTCAGCTCTCAGGAATCACTTTTCTTACTGCCTGAATGGAAACTTGAAAGCCATTGTTTCATATATATTATCTGATTTATTTCAGGTGGGAGGGTAAATCTTTACTCAGATTCTTTAGTCAAAATTTATTACTAGATACCATTGAAAATTGTGTCTTGTGATTTCACTTGTGATTAAAACTGAGGTTTAAAAAACTTTATCTCCTCAATAAATAAAAAAACACACACATAATAGACCCTTCATGTACATAGAAAAAAAAACTTTATTTCCTCATTACTCATCCTTACATTAAACTCCATTACCTAAGATAACCTAATAGAATGTCCAACATAGTAGGAATTAAGAAACTGTAGCAGGTTGGTGGGGAATATGCACTGCCGGTTATGTTTACATTATTGAATCACACTAATCCGTACACTGAAGTTAAAGTATTAGTACAGTGGCAAAAAAAAATTAAAAATAAACAAAGGAAACTGACTGTAGAAGAAATAGTCCAGCAGTCCCCAGTCCCTAATTACCAGCATATGCTGAATCACAAACTCCTTTTTCTCATTCTAAGTCAGAGGGTCCTAAAGCAGTAGAACTGATACAGCTCCTTACTTACCAGGATGCTGAGAAGATAAACCTGGATTAATTAATCCAGTGGTTTCAGAAAATGTTACACTCTTGTTACATCATGAAAATTGCTCAGAAACCACACTAATGACATGCTGTTGAATTCAGAAAATGAGAATGTCAACACACAACATAAAAATGAAAGATAGTGCATTACAAAGTGTATTTCATCCATTTATTCTATCAGACAAAGTTGGGTTCCTCTCATTTAGGACAGACTGCTTGGTAGCATACCATCAGAGTATATATTTTATAGGTAGCAACAAAGTCTATTTAGTATAAAATCTCATTACAACTAATGTGGCTGTAATCTCTTTTGAAGGAGGTGAGGTTGTCTGGCTTAAGAGAAAGTTGGCAGGTAGATGGATTGATAGTCAGGAGAACTCAGAAAGGTAAACCATGTCATCAAGCCCTGCATGGTTTCCAGTCTCTGTAACCCTCTCTCCTCACAGGCACAATCACTTGATCCTCAATATCAGGGCCTTTCTCTCTCCAGCTTGGATGTCAGTGGTTCCCAAAGTGTGGTCCCAATCAGGAATCTCAACAGCATCTATGAATTTGTTACAACTGCACATGCTCAGGAGGTAGGATTGTGGACCTAAGACAGAGCTGACAAAGTGGAGTCAGTGTGGGCCAGNAAATAATAAATTCCTTCTTCCCATATTATCTTATATTATTATTGTTGTTGTTTTCCAATTTCTTTAGATCCTGGATTCCTTTTTTTAATCCTCTTTCTTTAATAATAAACATGATTGAAATTATATACATTTTTTCCTGAGTTTGGAAAGACTCAGGGGTTCCAAAAACTCTGGGGCTCATTGTTTTTCCTGTGGTCTATGGTCTATCCTCACAGGTATGTTTAACTCAATTTTCAAGGTTGAGATTTTTTGTCTTTTTGTTTACTTTTATTTTATTATTATGATCAGAAATATGGCCTATAAAGTTCTGTATTTTTAAACTGGCAAAAAAATAGTTAATAAAATCAGAAAGTGATTGGCCCTGAACACAAAGTAGGGGTTCAATATATGATTGGGATGAGAGGGGATGGCAGATGTTGGAAGAAGATAGAAAATGACTGTCTTGCCTCACTTCTACTTCAAAGCATGTAATACTTGAAACTCAGGCAGGGGTAGGACCTTGTAACCTACTGACAGATTTTCCAAGGAATGACAGCTTAATGCTATAGTAGTCATATATGGATGTAAGAGTTGGACATAAAGAAGGCTGATTTCCAAAGAATTGATGCTTTTGAACTGTGGTGCTGGAGAAGACTCTTGAGAGTCCCTCGGACTGCAAAGAGATCAAACCAGGAAATCAACCCTGAATGTTCATTGGAAAGACTGATGCTGAAGCTGAAGCTCTGATACTTTGGCCACCTGATGCAAAGAGCCAACTCACTGGAAAAGCCCCTATACCAGGAAATGTTGAAGGCAGGAAGAGAAGGAGACAACAGGGGATCAGATGGTTGGATGGGATCACCGACTCAATGGACATGAGTTTCAGCAAGCTCCAGGAGATGGTGAAAGACAGGGAAACCTGGCGTGCTGGGATCCCAGTCCATGGGATCTCAGAGAGTCAGACACAACTGAGTGACTGAGCAACAACAACTATATTGGAATAACTGGCACTGGTGTTATCCTTCTCCCATAAAGAACTAGGAAACATGACAGAAATAAGAAGAAACATGTGTTTTCAAATTTTGGAAACAGGCAACCCAGGACTGAGATCTTTTAGAAAAGGAAGGCAAATGAGATGAGCCCGAGGATCACCCTGGCCGTCTGCCTGGGAGTACTTTTTTGAATATGACAAAGGAAAAACTCAAGCAGATCATAGCAGCTATGCTAAACTGTAAACTGATAGGAAAGAGTTTGGACTTTGAGGAAAATGACACAGCTGAAATATTTGGGACAAGGTAAAATATGGGGTAGGGGAGGGCACTTCAAAGAACGTGCTCCAGAAATCGACATAGAAATCCCCTTGAGTCTGCTGTCGAGTATGAATGCCATCAGGCCAATAAAAGAACCACCAAGAAGCTATCAGCTGAATCATTCCTAGAACTTATACAAAAATCAGAGATGGTAAAGTTCTAATCAGCCAGAGTACAAAACCTTACTGAACATTTGGCACGTGGAAGGTCATGACTTGTTAGCAAAGTAATGACTTGTTAGCAAAGTAACTCTAAAGCAACTCTAATGTAAGGACTACTACTGACTTACCCTAAAACACTTTAAAATAAGACTAGGAAGGACAATGCCTACCTACCAGTCACTTAACTTCCTAGTAAAATGAAGTTTGAGATTTAAAAAAAAAAAAAAATCCAGGACTCAGTATTAACATTTGCAATGTCCTAAATTCAATCAAAAGTGCCTGTAGCTGTGAAAAAGAGGAAAGTGCTACCTATAACAAGGAGACAAATCAGTAAATAATAACAGACCCCAAAATGGCAGTAGCAAAGTAACTCTAAAGCAACTCTAATGTAAGGACTACTACTGACTTACCCTAAAACACTTTAAAATAAGACTAGGAAGGACAATGCCTACCTACCAGTCACTTAACTTCCTAGTAAAATGAAGTTTGAGATTTAAAAAAAAAAAAAAATCCAGGACTCAGTATTAACATTTGCAATGTCCTAAATTCAATCAAAAGTGCCTGTAGCTGTGAAAAAGAGGAAAGTGCTACCTATAACAAGGAGACAAATCAGTAAATAATAACAGACCCCAAAATGGCAGAGATGATGAAATTATCAGGCAAAGATATCAAAATAACTACTATAAATATTCTCAGAGAATTAAAGAAAAACTTAACTATAATAAAAAGAGAAATGGAAATTATTTTTAAAAGGTAAATAGAACTTCTAAAGATAAAACATACACTTTATTTTTTAAAAGTTCATTGGATGTGATTAACAGCAGATCAGATATTTTAGGAGAAAAGATCAGTGAACTTGAGGACCTAAAAATAGAACCTACTCAAAATGAAGCACAAAGTGAAAAATTGATTTTTTAATTAACAAAACCTCAGTGAACTGTGGACGATAAAAAGCAATCTAACATGAAGGCAGCTAGAGACCCAGGGGAAAAAGAGAAGAGAGGAACAGAAGAACTATTTATAAATGAATGCAATAATTGTAAACCTTTTTCTAATCTTGATGAAAACTATAAATCTCAGATCCAAGAAACTCAATAAACCGTAAGCAGGTTAAAAAAAAAGAAAATCACATCAAGGCACATTATAATCAAATTGCTGAAAATCAAGAATTAAAAAAGACTTTTAAAAGCAAACAGAAAGGAAAAACAGGTATACCTTAAATATATTTTATATATATTTATTTATTTGTATTTATTTATATATATTTATTTAGAGTAATTAAAATAATATTGGATTGTTTTCCTTTAGCTCTTTTTTCAGCTTGAGAGATAATTGACATATAACAAATGTAAATTTAAGGTATACATGTGATGATTTAATAAATATATTGAGAAATGATTACCACAATAAGGTTAGTTAGCACTTTCATCACATCACATAGTTACAATTTTGTGTGTGTATGATGTATGTAATTTTTATTTGACAATTATACGTCAATAAGGGCTTCCCTGGTGGCTCAATGATAAAAGAATCTGCCTGCCAATGTAGGAGACACAGAAGATGCCAGTTTGATCCATGGGTCACAAAGATCTCCTAGAGGAAGAAATGGCAACCCACTCCAGTACTCTTGCCGGGAAAATCCCATGGACAGAGGAGCCTGTAGGGCTAGAGTCCATGCGGTTGCAAAAGAGCTGGACATAAATTAGCAACTAAACAACAACAACAAAAGCCTCAATAGAGTGGGAAGGGGACAAAAAACAGCAGATGGGTCAGACACAAGACTTAGAAGCAAACATAAGAGTAAGAGTGGACTTTTCATCAGAAAATGTGCAAGAGAGAAGACATGCAACAATGTGTTTAAACTGATGAAAACACACACACAAAAAATGGGCCATTAACCATCCTATATCTACTGAGAATATTCTTCAAAAATGGAGAAATAAAAACATTCCATTCATTTCATTCCCACTTTGATTTTCATGTAAACAAAAGCTGAAAAAAATCACTATCAGCTCTGAACTTCAAGAAGGATTCAGGTAGTAGGAAAATAATACCCTACAGAAACATAGAAATACAAAGAGCAAAAAAGCATGCTGGATATGGTAAGATGTGAGTAAAAATAAAATTTTTTTCTCATTTTTTAATTGAGATATAACCGACAAACCACACTGTATAAGCTGAAGGTATATATGTTGATTTGATATATTTGTATACGATATTGCAATATATTTTTCTCATTTTTTAATTATTTAGATTATTAGCTTTAGTAGCAATAAAAATGACAAGGTATTTGGGGATTTATAATACATGTAGAAGAGAAATGTAACAAAGCAATAACACAAAGGATGGGAGAGTGTAAACGGAATTTATCTTTGTAAGACTCTTACATTATATGTGACATGATGTAATATTATTTGAAGGCTAAGGGCATGACTGCTTGCTAAGTCACTTCAGTTATGCCCGACTCCTTGCAACCCTATGGACTATAGCCCACCAGGCTCCTCTAGCCATGAGATTCTCCAGGCAAGAATACTGGAGTGGGTTGCCATGCCCCGCTCCAGGGGATCTTCCTGACCTAGGGATCAAATCAGCATCTCTTAAGTCTCCTGCACTGGCAGGCAAGTTCTTTACCACTGAACCACTTGAGAAGCCCTTTGAAGACAAAGTGTGATAAGTTAAAGGTATATACTATAAATCTTAGTAACCTGTAAAAGAAAAAAAAATAGAATGAAGAGATATAGCTAATAAGCCAACAGTTGAGATAAAATGGAAAGCTAAAAAAATAATCACTTAATCCAAAAGAAGTTAAGAAAAGAAAATAAGGAGGAAAAAGTAGAGAGAGCAAATATAAAAAAGTAACAAAATTATAAAACAAATTTATAAATTTACAAATTTATAAAACAAAATTATAAAAAATAATAAATGTACATGGTTAAGTATTTCATTTAAAGCAGAGATTGTCTGACAAGATTTCTTATAAGCAATATTCAATTTTATATTATCTATAGTAAACTCACTTTAAATACATAGATGCAGGTTAAAAGTAAAAGAATCATAAGTGATATAATATTTTACCATAATAATGAGAAAATTAGAGTGACTTCATTAACATCAGCAAATTAGGTTTTAGGACACAAAATTTTACCAATGGTAAATTGGGTTGTTTCATAATGATTAAAGGGTTGATTTGTCAAAGAAGACACAGTAATCCTAAATGTGTCTGTGTGTAATTATAGAGGTTTAAAATACATAGACTAAAACTGACAGAACTGAAAATAAGAATAAACAAATCATTAACTACAGTTGAAAAATCTCAACATTCCTGTCTCATAATTGATAAAAAAAAAAAGTAGAAAATTAGCAAAATACAAAAGACTTGAACAAGACTACAATCAACTTTTCCTCATTCACAATTATAGAACAGGTGGCTCAGTGGTAAAGAATCTGCTCACCAGTGCAGGAGCTGCAGAAGACCTGGGTCAAACCCTGGGTAGGAAAGATCCCCTTAAAGAGGAATTGGCAACTCACTCCAGTAGTTTTACCATGATAATCCCAAGGACAGAGGAGCCTGGCAGACTACAGTCCATGGGGCTGCAAAGAGTCAGATACAACTGAGCACATGCACAGCCAAAATCTTCAGAACAGACATTGTCTTAAAGTGCATATAGAAATTCACCAAATAGCCATAGTCAGGTCACAAATCAGATCTCCATGAATTTAAAAGGCAATAAAAAATATGTTTTGTGACCATAGCGGAATTAAACACCTTTAAAATAATGCATAAAGACACCCCCAAAACTACAAATTTATTTTTTTTAAATAACACAGGTGATATTATACTTAATGATGGAAGACAGAAAGTTTTCCCAACTAAGATCAGAAACAAGACAAGGATTCCCACTTTCATCATTTCTATTCAACATTGCACTGGAAGTTTTAACCAGATCAATTTTCCCCAAAACAAAAGTAGAAATTAAAGACATCCAATTTGGAAATTAATAAGTAAAATTATCTCTATTATAGATGACATGAATTTACATGTAGAAAATCTTAAAGGATCTGGAAAAATCTATGAAAGTTAATAGGCAAATTCATTGGAGTTGCAGGACATAGATAAACATGTAAAAATCAGTTGTATTTCTATAGTAACAAATAATTAGCAAAAAAAAAAAATTAGCAAGAAAGCAATTCAATTTACAATAGCATCAAAACAGTTAAAATGACTTTTAATAAATTTAACCAAAAAGTTGCAAGGCTTGTACACTGGAAACTATTGCTTAAAGATTAATGCTTATAACATTGCTTAAAGACCTGGAAGAAGACCTAAATAAATGGAAAGATGTCAACATTCAAGGAATGGAAATAGATACAGTTAAGATGGCAATACTCCCCAAAGCAATCTACGGAGTCATGCAATCTCCGTTGAAGTCTCAATGGCCTTTTTTAAGCAGATGGAAAATTAGATCCTAAAATTCATATGTGATTTTAAGGGATCCATAAGGCCAAAAAGAATCTTGAAAAAGAATAATAAAGTTAGCACTAAAACTTACAGATTCAAAATTTACTACAAAGCTGCAGTAATTAAGAGAAAGACATTGGCATAAGGATACACATATAGACCAATGGAGTAGAACTGAGAGTCTAGAAGTAAATCCATACACCTATGGCCAACTAATTTTCAACAGGAGTGCCAAGACTATACAATGAGGAAAGAATAGTTTCTTCAACAAGAAGAACATGTGGTAAATCTTTTATAAACATAGATTGGCAATGGATTCTTACATATGACACTAAAAACCCAAAGGAAAAAAATGATGAATTACACTTCAACAAAATTTAAAACTCTTGTGCATTCAAAGACACTATCAAGAAAGTGAAAAAACAACCCACATAATGGGGAAAAATAATTACAAATCATATATCTCATAAGCATTCAGTCTCAAGAATATATAAAGGATTCTTATAGCTCAACAAAAAAAGACAAAAAATTCAATTTAAAAAAAATGAGCAAAATACTTGAATAGATATTTTTACCAAGATGATAAATAAATGGCCAACAAGCACATGAAAAGATGCTCAATATCATTAGCCATTAGGGAAATGCAAGCTAAAACCATAATGAGATACCCCTGCTGATCCACTATATATGTCTTATAATGGCTATAGGCAAAAAAAAATAGAAAATAAATGTTGGCAAGATGTGAAGACATTGCATATACTGCTCGGTAGAAATGCAAAAAAGTGCAGCCACTGTAGAAAATAGTTTTATGGGTCCTCAAAAAGTTAAACATAGAATTGTCATATTCCCAGCACAGCTAAGTACATGCCCACAAGAACTGAACACAAATATTAAAAAAAGAAAACTTGCCCATAAAGAGCCAAAAGTTAGAAACATATGTCCTTCAACTGATGAATAGAAAAACAAAACTATATCTCACAGTGGAATATTTTTCAGCCATAAGAAGAAATGAAGTACTGATGCATGATGCAACTTGGCTGAACAGACAAATCACTGTGCTAAGAGAAAGAAACCAGACATAAGAGGTTGCATGTTGCATGATTCAATTTTCGTATGAAATATCCAGGACAGGAAAATCCATAGAGACAGGAAAGAATAGGGGATCCTAGGTGCCAGGAAGAGGGGGGAATTTAGAATGACTGCTTTAAGGAGATAGGCTTTCCTTTAAGGATGATCAGAATGGTTTGGAACTAGAAGCAGTGATGGTTCCACAAAATTCTGAATGTACTAAATGTCAGTGGATTGTACAGTTAAAACTGATTGGTTTTATGTTGTATGGCTTTTACTTCAACAATAAATCAAGAAGAAAAAAAAGAAAGAAAGGTAGAAAATCCTCACTTATTTGGAAATTAAACATAACATCTCTAAATAGCCCTGAGTCAAAGAATTAAAAGAAAGATTAGAAAATATTTTAACTGCTGCTACTGCTGCTGCTAAGTCGCTTCAGTCGTGTCTGACTCTGTGCGACCCCAGAGACGGCAGCCCACCAGGCTCCTCCGTCCCTGGGATTCTCCAGGCAAGAACAGTGGAGTGGGTTGCCATTTCCTTCTCCAATGCATGAAGGTGAAAAGTGAAAGGGAAGTCGCTCAGTCGTGTCCGACTCTTAGCGAGCCCATGGACTGCAGCCCACCAGCCTCCTCCATCCATGGGATTTTCCAGGCAAGATTACTGGAGTGGGTTGCCATTGCCTTCTCCAATATCAGCTATGAAAACTAAATTAAATGTCATTTACAGACATTTAACTTATATGCAGAGTACATCATGATAAACGCTGGATTGGAAGAAACACAAGCTGGAATCAAGATTGCTGGGAGAAATATCAATAACCTCAGATATGCAGATGACACCACCCTTATGGCAGAAAGTGAAGAGGAGCTAAAAAGCCTTTTGATGAAAGTAAAAGAGGAGAGTGGAAAAGTTAGCTTAAAGCTCAACATTCAGAAAACGAAGATCATGGCAATCAGTTCCATCACTTCATGGCAAATAGGGAAACAGTGGAAACAGTGTCAGACTTTATTTGGGGGGGGGGGCTTCAAAATCACTGCAGATGGTGACTGCAGCCATGAAATTAAAGACGCTTACTCCTTGGAAGAAAAGTTATGACCAACCTAGATAGCATATTCAAAAGCAGAGACATTACTTTGCCAACAAAGGTCCGTCTAGTCAAGGCTATGGTTTTTCCAGTGGTCATTTATGGATGTGAGAGTTGGACTGTGAAGAAGGCTGAGCACTGAAGTGTTAGCTTAAAGCTCAACATTCAGAAAACGAAGATCATGGCAATCAGTTCCATCACTTCATGGCAAATAGGGAAACAGTGGAAACAGTGTCAGACTTTATTTGGGGGGGGGGGCTTCAAAATCACTGCAGATGGTGACTGCAGCCATGAAATTAAAGACGCTTACTCCTTGGAAGAAAAGTTATGACCAACCTAGATAGCATATTCAAAAGCAGAGACATTACTTTGCCAACAAAGGTCCGTCTAGTCAAGGCTATGGTTTTTCCAGTGGTCATTTATGGATGTGAGAGTTGGACTGTGAAGAAGGCTGAGCACTGAAGAATTGATGCTTTTGAAGTGTGGTGTTGGAGAAGACGCTTGAGGGTCCCTTGGACTGCAAGGAGATCCAACCAGTCCATTCTGAAGATCAGCCCTGGGATTTCTTTGGAAGGAATGATGCTAAAGCTGAAACTCCAGTACTTTGGCCACCTCATGGGAAGAAGTGACTCATTGGAAAAGACTCTGATGCTGGGAGGGATTGGGGGCAGGAGGAGAAGGGCACGACGGAGGATGAGATGGCTGGATGGCCTCACTGACTCGATGGACGGAGTCTGAGTGAACTCCGGGAGTTGGTGATGGACAGGGAGGCCTGGCAAGCTGCAATTCATGGGGTCACAAAGAGTCGGACACAACTGAGCGACTGAACTGAACTGAACAGACATTTTCTATAATACCTAGAACTATGTACAGACTATAGCAACTCCTTCCAGCCTGACATTTCAAGGTTACTCTTACTTACACGTGCTTCACAATACCCCTAGTTCTGGCATTAAAACAAAGAAATCAGAAGTAATAACACTATTTGTCAGATTTGCTTTCAGAAACTTTAACACTGCTTCCACTCCTGCCTTCTGGATTTCAACTAATATGCAGCATCACAAACGCCAAGCTGCATGGAGTGATGTCAGTCTGAAAGCAGTGGTCGGTGCTGTGGCCTTAAAATGTCCTCAGAATGTGCCATCTGAGGTGAATTTAGAGATACAGATGCAGAGTGAGTTTCATAATTTTGAACTGACTCTACTGGAACACAGACATTCAAGAATATGAGCAATCATGAAATGAACCCCTCACCAAGTAAAAGACCCATAAAAACCATTATCAGAGGAATGTTCTCACCTAAATAGTTTTTCAGGCAAACAGCAGCTCTTAATTCTCCCCCCAAATTTCCTTTAAAAGTGAAATACATCACTGATGATCCGAAGAGGGGAAAATGCTTTAATAAACATTCTGAATCCTATTATCCAGATCCTAAGACTCAGACAAAATATTTTTTTATTTCAAAGGGAACTGTATTAGATTTAAGGACTGCAGCACTGAGTCTTGAAACAGGAAATTCTGGACTCTTAAAAAAATACTTTGGTTACAAAATAAACACGATGGGTGGCTCTCAGACCTCATGCTTTGGGGGCAGGAGGGCAAAGGCGTTTATGCTAAAGACAGAAACCTCCAACACTGGCGGCTTACGGGTTACTTTCATATATGGGGGTTCCCCCTTTCTGTTTTTTAACCCTCTGATTTATCAATATTCTGTGCAGTGGCTGTATTCTACTGGCCAGAAATTCACTGAAGTTAAATAGATTTATGTACTATGCACAAATTTACATGTGGTTGTCTTTAAGGTTTATTCTTAAGTCAATATTTAAACAGTTATTTTATACAAAATAATTTAGACTAAAAAGCAATTTAAATACTTAAATTCCCTCAAAAAGACATTTTGTACATACATACATGATGTACACACGAAAATGGTGATCAAAAGGATTTTTTGGCAGCTGCTTCTTGCTGAGTCCTGTACCTGATATAACCGATAAATAACACCGTCTGTACCACGACGAATATAACGAAGTGCACTGTAGATAAACATGATGGAAATGGTGGTAGTTCTGGGCATTTCGGTCTCTCATTTGATGGCATGCTCCGCTGCGCTAAGCTGTCGATGTCCCGCTTCACGATGTGCAGGTGCTCCTCGATGTCGTTGAAGTGCTGGGTGGTCTCGGCCCAGGGTGCCCGATGCCACTGACCAGTCTGACAGTTTCACTCCTGGAGCTCTTCATTTCGTTTACTTGTCTCAGAATCTCATGCTGAGTGTTCACAACAGCATCCAGTTCTTGTTGAAAGGTCTGCCCCTGCTGCTCTGGGGCTCTGGCTCCTCTCTCAGAGAGCTCCTCCGTCAGGGAAGAGACGTATCTTCTCTGCTCATCCAGAATCATATCTAACTGTCGGTTCGGCTGCTTGATTTCAAGGTGAATACGATTCTGTCCTGTGAATACGATTCAAAGACCTGTCTCAGCTCACGGTCTCCCACGCCCTCAAATATCTCATCCGTAGGATGCCCTTGAAGGTCAGGGTGGTCCTTCTGGAATTCCTCTTTTTTTTTTTTTGTCCAGCTCTTGTTGAAAGTGCTCAAATTCCTCCTGATACTTTTCTTTTTTTCAGAAATGTCTTTATCGACTGTAGGTGGCTCTTTCCCAGGCTCAGTCAATTGGAAAGTGAGAAAAGAAAGAACATCATGGTCGTCTGCAAGACCTCCAGTGGCAGCAGATACTCCGAAATGCCCCTGGGCGGGGATAATCATATTTTCCACTTTGGCAAAAATTCATAATCATTTTTATCTGATGTGAAGCCATTATTGATCATTACCGTCAATGTTTTCTGGTAATACGTAATCTTAGCCCAGACAGGATAGGGTTTATTACGAAAGTCCCTCTGGCAACTTGATAAAGCTTGATCATCATTTTGATGGTCATAATGGATTTGTCCATTGTTGCCTATAATCACTATCGCAGGATTATTTTTCTTTCCATCATTGTCAAAAGAATCAAAAAAATAGTCCAACACCATTCTACATATCAGCTGATCCAAACACAGGCCCCTCCAAGCCTTGATTCTCCGTGTACCAAACTGCCAGGCCATCAGCTCCAATGCGACCTCTTCCAGTCACTCGAAACGTCACCTCAAGTTCCCAGTTCTCAAAGGCTGCTTTTGTCTTTGTCCACACTGATCCTCTTTGGCTTTTTTAAGATGGTGCTATTCGGATTTGATCCGAACTTGGAATAGCATCGCCCGCGTGGGCCCAGAAGGGCACGCTCCTGTCGCTCTGCACCAGGTGCGGCCCCTTGAAGCTGTGCGGACTGGCTGTCCGTGGCGCCCGCCTCCCCGGGGCCGCCTCCCGCGCCCTCGCTGCCCGCGGAACGGCAGACACACAGCAGCAGAGCGCAGAGCAGCGGCCGCACCGCGGCCCGGGGACCTCGCCGCCTGGACCCCGCCCTCTTGGACTGAGTGATAACAAAAACACAGCATATCAGAATTCATGAGATGCATGTTTAGAAGTGCTTATAATTTTTAAATGCTTGTATTAAAAAAGAATAAAAGCCTAAGCCAATGATCTAAGCTTCTAATAGGGCTTTAATAGGGCTTCCCTGATAGCTCAGTTGGTAAAGATTCCACCTACAGTGCAGGAGACACTGGTTTGATTCCTAGATCGGGAAGATCCCCTGGAGAAGGAAATGGCAACCCACTCCAGTATTCTTCCCTGGAGATTTCCATGGATAGAGGAGCCTGGCAGGCTACAGTCTATGGGGTCACAAGAATCAGACACAGTTTAGCGACTAAACACCACCACCACCACCAAGATTAGCATGAATACCTTTGCACTAATGAATCTGACTATTTAGATGAAACCGAGAAGGCAATGGCACCCCACTCCAGTACTCTTGCCTGAAAAATCCCATGGACGGAGGAGCCTGGTAGGCCGCAGTCCATGGGGTCGCTAAGAGTCGGACACGACTGAGCGACTTCACTTTCATGCATTGGAGAAGGAAATGGCAACCCACTCCAGTGTTCTTGCCTGGAGAATCCCAGGGATGGGGGAACCTGGTGGGCTGCCGTCTCTGGGGTCGCACAGAGTCAGACACGACTGAAGTGACTTAGTAGTAGTAGACACATTTTTTAAAGACATTGGAAGATATTTTGCAAAATTGGTACAACAATACTTCTCAACCCGCATACTTTTCAGAACTTTCCTGTCTCCCATCAAGAGATGGAGTCAATCCTGAACCTTGGCAGATCTTTGCAACTGCTTTTACTAACAGAATAAAACAGAAGTAGTTCTATGTAACTTCAGAAGGTAAGTCATAAAAGGTAAATAAAGATTCAACCTGACTCCATCAAAATATTAAAGTTCTGTTCTTTAAAATCCAGCATTAAATAGAAATGCCTTATGATCCAGCGATCCCACTGCTGGGCATACACACCAAGGAAACCAGAATTGAAAGAGACACGTGTACCCCAATGTTCATTGCGGCACTGTTTATAATAGCCAGGACATGGAAGCAACCTAGATGTCCATCAGCAGATGAATGGATAAGAAAGCGGTGGTACATATACACAATGGAGTATTACTCAGCTATTAAAAAGAATACATTTGAATCAGTTCTAATGAGGTGGATGACGCTGGAGCCGATTATACAGAGTGAAGTAAGTCAGAAAGAAAAACACCAATACAGTATACTTACACATATATATGGAATTTAGAATGATGGTAATGATAAACCTGTACGCAAGACAGCAAAAGAGACATAGATGTATAGAACGGCCTTTTGGACTCTGTGGGAGAGGGAGAGGGTGGGATGATTTGCAGAGTGGCAGTGTAACATGTGTGATATCATAAGTGAAACGAATCGCCAGTCCAGGTTTGATGCAGGATGCAGGATGCTTGGGACTGATGCACGGGGATAATCCAGAGAGAGGGTGTGGGGCGAGAAGGGGGAAGTGGGGGTCGGGATTGGGAGTTCATGTACACTCGTGGCTGATTCATGTCGATGTGTAGCAAAACGAATACAGTATTGTAAAGCAAAAAATAAATAAATTTAAAAAATCCAGCATTAATAAAATAAAAAGACAAGCCACAAACTGGGAAAATATTCACAGTACATAATATTTGATAAAGGATTGGTGTCAGAGTATTTAGAGAACTTTTTACAACCCAATAAGACAATAAACCCAACCTAAAAATGGGCAAAAGATTTGCACAGACATTACATAAAATTAAATATACAAATGACCAATTTGTCAGTGCAAGATCTGTATTTTCCCATAAAAGTGAAACAGAAAATAAGTATCTACAAAGAAGTTTAAAATCTTACCTGTGTGTTTATATGTCCCTGATTCCTTTACAAAAAAAAATGAGCATGTGACCTAAATAAGAATCTGGGGAGAAAGAATAACTTTTCTGCACTGAGCCATGAAACACACTTGGGGTCTTCTCCTGATTGTGGTACCTTAGATCCCAGAGTAAATGAGCAGAAAGCAGGCAGGTTGGTTTATCCTCAGGCTCATGCATCACAGACTACCAATATTACATAAGATCTATTCTTCTTGCTGCTTCCACTTTCTTAAAATTTTCCTTGTGGTGCTAACCATGAAACAAGTTGGGCTTACATCAAACCCAGAAGTGAGAGGGAACTGTGCAATGACTTAAGAATAGCACCTTCTGAATAGATGATTCCTTACATTACTAAGTAGAGAGACATGCCAAAAATGGATAACATTAAGCATGGTTTTATTTGAATACTGAAAGATCAGTGTATTACATTGTAATAATAATAATAATAGCTAACTCTAAAATCATTTTTATCTTGAGAAAGACACTATTCTTTTGTATTAGCTCATGTTAATTCTCACCAGAAGCACAGAAGGCAGGTATACTCTTCCTATCCCCATTTTATAAACAAGCAAACTAAGGCACTGAGAGATCAAATAACTTGCTCAAGTTTATACAGCTAATAAATAGCATAGCTGGGATTTAAGCCCAGATAGTGTGACCCTTAACCACTATACTATACCATCTCTTGATATTTATCATACTAGCATCTGACATTTACTAAAATCAAGGATCTAGATTCTGACTTGTGTGATTCTGTGATGAGTTCTAGATTATTCTCCTGGCCTATTCCATGTATTCAGGTATGTATAAACAATTATATCTTAATTTGTTTCTATATACCCGTGTACATTTTGACTATATGTATCTATATATAATATAGATAGTTCTATATATAATATACATGGGCTTCCTTGGTGTCTCAGACGGTAAAGAATCTTCCTGCAGTGTGGGAGACCTGAGTTAGATCCTGGATTGGGAAGATCCCCTGGAGAAGGGAATGGCAACCCACTCCAATAATCTTGCCTGGAGAATTCCATGGACAGAGGAGTCTATGCAGTCACAAAGAGCTGGACACGACTGAGTGACTAACAAACACACATTATATACATATACATTATATATATATATATATATATATATATATAATAGAGATATATATCAGCCAGAGACCTGAGAACATAGGAAGAAAGCAAGATAAACAGTAATAGCCAATGATCATAGAATTTACCCAGGAGTTTATGCCACACATACTAAAAGATTTCTTTCTTCTCTCATCTTCTGTAGCAATGTCTTTGTACAACACTCACTGAATTTAGTATTGAAGTTATTTGTGCATTTTTCTTAATGCCTCTATTCTGTTTTAAACTGCAGCCAAATCTGACATGTAATCTAGTTTATTAACTTTCATGTACAGCTGTTAATAAATATTTGTTGATGTTTCCTCTGATATTCATAGATCTGATGCAGCAGAAAGATATCTGAAAGCAAAACTCACTACCAATAGTAATCAGAACAGAAGGAAAATATGTGCACACATAGGAGTCTGAGAACACTATTTTAACTGTATTTCAACATTTATGTCATGATCATACAATAGCAGAAAGAACCACATCAGATCTTGATTTCCTCCTGCCTCTGTCACAAGTTTTGTGACCTTGGTGAACTTATTCTCTCTGAATCTCAGTATTTTCATCTAGCAAACTTGGTTTGACAGGTTTAAATAAAGAATATAAAAATCTTAACTTCATACCTAAAAGTCTATGCTAATAGTACCAATAATAGAATAAAGATGTGATAAATTCCTCCCTCCTTCTTCATTTAATCCCTCCAGAAGAGACATCACAAATTAAATGCAGGTAAAAGAATAAAGAGGCCTGAGCATACCAAACAGTGTGATTGCCACATAGGAACAGAGATTAAATGTTGCCATTTTTTCCCATGATGAAAGCGAAACAGAGCTCTGAAATTTTATGTGGAATTTCTCCAGCTTTAGTGTTAATAGTATGGTCAAAATTATTAAAACACTGTATTCAGCAATAAGGGCCTTCCTGGTGACTCAGTGGTAAAGAATCTGCCTGCATATACAAGAGGCACAGGTTCAATCCCTGCAAAAGGAAGATCCCTTGGAGAAGGGTATGGTAACCCACTCCAGTATTCTTGCCTGGGAAATCTCATGGACAAAGGAACCTGGCAGACTACAGTCCACGGGGTCACAAAAGATTTGGAAACAACCTAGCAACTACACAACAGCAACAAAAATTCACTGATACTGTGAGGTCAATTAAATTTGTCTGCTGTCCTATGCCACGCAGTAGACCACAAATTTGCTACCTTTCAGTTCAGTTGCTCGGTCGTGTCTGACTCTTTGCGACCCCATGAATCGCAGCACGCCAGGCCTCCCTGTCCACCACCAACTCCCGGAGTTCACTCAGACTCACGCCTATCGAGTCTGTGATGCCATCCAGCCATCTCATCCTTGGTCATCCCCTTCCTGCCCCCAATCCCTCCCAGCATCAGAGTCTTTTCCAATGAGTCAATCTTCGCATGAGGTGGCCAAAGTACTGGAGCTTCAGCTTTAGCATCATTCCTTCCAAAGAAATCCCAGGGCTGACCTCCTTCAGAATGGACTGTTTGGATTTTCTTGCAGTCCAAGGGACTCTCAAGAGTCTTTTCCAACACCACAGTTAAATGCATCAATTCTTCGACACTCAGCCTTCTTCACAGTCCAACTCTACTCTTCCAAAAAGACCAAAAATGCTAACATCTGCAAGATACTTGAATTTAGCATGCATGAATCATAAAAATTTCATATCTCTGTGTGCACACATATACTCATGCACATTTTGTAAAGTACACACAGTTCTTGGGGTGTATGGCCAGAAACCACCTGCTTCACTTTATTTCTGTTCTAACTGATTATTTCCCAATATGATGATACAAATTTAGCTAATTCCTGCAGGGAGAATTATTATTAAGTTTCCCCTCCATTTGGTTAGATAACAACTCTTGAACACACAAGGTCAGAGTCATTCTACCTTAGCCACTCTCCTGTGTTTTTAACAACTGCCTTTGCGTCCAGCTGGTCTGAATCTTAGCCCTCTTCCACACACATATGCTTTGCCATTTTTTTTTTTTTCTGGCTCTTTTCTTCCTGAGAGTTGAAGTAACAAGATAAGTGGCAATTTTTTAAAGGCTAATTAAGAGCCTTTCTGCATAGGTCCTACTTAATTAGCTTTTTGTCAACCTTAATTATACTCAAATTTTTAAAATTAACTTATATTTATTCTGCTCGTATGCATAATGTGAAATAACAGAGGACAGCTATTGTTCCAAGCTTTTCCAGTGAACGACCACTATATTATAATAAAGGAATTATCAAAATAATATAAATGTTAACCCAGAGCATTTTTAATGTGAATATATTTCATACTGATGAACACCTATTATTGCTGTGCATGTTTAAGGGCAGAAAGTTAATTTTTCTCTGGCATAATCGCTTCTGGTGACTGCTTTGGAATTTCTTAATATGAAGATGACCAACGCGGAGGGAACTTTCTCTCTCTGTTCTGGTGCTTCTCAGACTTTGGCATGTATAAGACACAGAGCTTGCTGTGTGTGTGTTAGTTGCTCAGTCATGTCTGACTCTTTGCGACCCCAATAGCTCACCAGGCTTCTCTGTCCATGGGGACTCTCCAGACAAGAATACTGGAGTGGGTTTCCATGCCCTCCTCCGGGGGACCTTCCCAACCCAGGGATAGATCCCAGGTCTCCCACACTGCAGGCAGATATTTTACCATCTAAGCCACCAGGGAGGCCCATAGAGTTCATTAACAATTCAGATTTCCTTTGCGCACTTCTGTGAGTCTTATCCTGAGGGTCCCTTATCCTCTCTAACCTTCGGTATTCTCTTTTATAAAATGGGAGTGACTTCCACATTAAAAGTATTTGAGAGTTTAATATAGAATAGTACCCAATACAGAGCATCTATATAGTCCCAGGTTTCCCTGGTGACTCAATGGTAAAGAATTGTCCTGCCAATGTAGGAGATGATGGTTCAGTCCCTGAGTGAGGAAAATCCCCTGGAGGAGGGCATGGCAATCCACTCCAGTATTCTTGCCGGGGAAATCCTATGGAGAGAGGAGCCTGGCAGGCTATAGCCCATGCTGTCGCAAAATAGTCTGGACACGATTTAGCCACAAAATAACAACGACAACATAGTCCAAAGATTCTGATTCAATAAGTCCCCTCTCCCGGGTAATTCTGCTGCAGGTAGTCTGAGAACGGAGATATTTTGAGAAATTCTTTCCTTGTCTCTAGACTGTGACCACTTGGCGTGGCCCTGTCCCGGGTTAAGCTCATTAACAGTTCCTGGGAAGGAGAAATAGAATCTAGGTAATAAAATAAAATCTAACCTTTTTTTCCTTTGTACTTAGTCTCTCTGAGCTCGCTCCCGGACCGCGTGCTGACGGCTTGTATCCGGCCCTTCACACCAGAGTTTCTACTGCCAACGGCAAGACCTCAGTCAATACTGTGGCTACGAGGGCCACGTGCAGGCTCAGCAGTTGAAGGTGGCGGTGCAGGCGCTGTGATCCCGAGTGGTGTGCAGAGACTGCGTGAGCAGCACAGGTGCGCCTGCACGACCTGCGAAAACTCCACCCCTCCCACCCACCAGATCCCTGTAAGGCGGCCCTGATTGCGTTTTTTGGATACTAGAGTCCCAGCTGCGACCGCTCCATTCTCTGATCAAAGCTTTCCTTTGTTTCTCAGCCAAAAACTCAATCTATGGACCCACACAACACCGTGCTGAAGGAAGGGCCCTGGTTGGGGATGGACTCTGGAGGGTAGGTAACTGTTCTACCTCAGAATTACCTGTTGAGCTTTCCGAAGTATTAATCCTTGGGCTTTGTTCTCAGAAATTCTAACACTGTATGTGTGATAAGGAGCTCAAGCATTCTGAAAGGTTTGAAAAGTTGACTCCAGTGCTAGTTAGAATCGAGAATCATTACTTCCCAGCAGTGATCTCCAAATACTTTTCTCCAGGTCCACAGTGGAAAAAAATTCACGATGTATCTGTAGTATATATAAGCAAGTTTTACTGAATGACGTATTATTTATTTTAAATATACACAAAAATGGAAGTTTTAAAAAGATATGAAAGAAAAATATTTTAAACTTTGTTTTTATTTACTAATGGCATTGAAACTCTTTTACCATCAGTTAAAAAATATATTTAATAGAATTCCACAACCTTAGTTCTTAAACATTTGCTAACTGCAATAGCTTCATCCCACTAGCTATGATTCATGGCATAATATATACTCTTACATCTCAGAATAGCTGAATGCACAGTAGACACTTGATATATAACCATATACCTGAAAAACATACATCATTAGTAATAGTGGATTTATATTCCTATTTCAAAGAGTTTTCTTGATAATTCCAATTTTTTTCACTCACTGCTTACTAGACCTACTAGATCTGGCTAGGGTGTCACTGGTTTTAATCTTGCAATGTGACTGATGAAGAGTTTGTACTCGGAGTCAAAGAAGTATTGATGCTGATATTTTCTTCTTGTTTGCTATGTTTGTATTGTTAGTATTTTTCTAAACAGCAAGTTTTTTGCAGGAATCCTTTGAGGCTATTGCAATGCCTACTAGGGGGTCTTAAGGCTCTACTGAATATTCATATTCTTGAACTACTATAGGTCACAATTGGCTTCAGATTTGTTCAGAGAAATATAGGCTAGGAATACAGCCTGCCAGAAGTCAGAGCTAAGCATTCCTCTTCTGCCAGAGTCCTTCAACACTTTTTGCCATTGTCCAGGGAGTGAACTCTACTCTTCCTTTACGACAGCTCAGGTTCAAGGTTATCAAATCCATATTGGCTTGTTTCAGGATCTACCCTGATAACCAGTGTCTCTCTTTTTTTTTTTTAACCAGTGTCTCTTGAAGCAACTCCATAGGCATAGCTTCTGGGGTTCTTATAGGGACATAATCAGCTCTAGGATCACCACTCTCACCCAAAAGCTATGATGTCCCCATTAGGAACTTACAGTTACCCTGGTCCAGTTGTATGTAGCCTTTTACTTAGTCACTTCTACCAGTAAGTAATGTTGCCTAGCAACCTATTTGATTCACTACCTTTAACAGGACTCTAAGCAAGGAGCTGAAAAGCTAACAAAAGGGCAAGTTCTTGTGCAGAAGGAGAAAAGGTGTCCTAACCTTTTATTCACACCTTGTGGATATCCAGTTTTGAGGTAGTTAGTCTAAATAAAACCAGGAGATATATCTTTAAATTCATTTATCTGAATACACATGGCATACATCAAAGTGAAGTTTTCTAAAAGCCAACAAACAAATGAGATTGCTTCTGTTATCTCTGCCTTGGGGGCACTCACATCCAAATAACTCACATACAATAACACAACATGGGAACACTTCGTGCTTAGATGGACTGAGGAAGGATGGTGTAATTCACATATTAAATACTATATTTTGTTATATTTTAATAAACTTCATTTGGGGAGCAGTTTTAGGTTCACAGCAAAAGTGAGAGGAAGGTGGGAAGGGATAAATTGGGAGACTGGAGCTGACATATACACACTACTGTATATAAAATACATACTAATAAGAATCTGCTGTATAGCACAGGGAATGCAATACTCTGTAGTGGCCTATATGGGAAAATAATCTACAAAAAGAGTGGATATATGCATATGTATAGCTGATTCACGTTGCTGTTCACCTGACACTAACACAACATTGTAAATCAACTATACTCCAATAAAAATGTGAAAAAATAAATAAGCACAAAAAAAAAATTAAGAGGAAGGTACACAGATTTCCCATATACCTTCTGCCCTGACGCTTGCATAGCCTCCCCCAATAGCAGGCTTTCCCACCAGAGGTGGTGCATTTGTTACAACCGATGAATCTACAATGACATCTCCCAGTTCCCCAAAGTCTGTAGCTTACATTAGTTAACTCTTAATATGCCTGCTATGGGTTTGGACAAATGTTTAATAACATGTATTCACCATGGAGAAAGAAAGACAAAGAAAATTCTTTGTCATGTGAGGTTTTCGCATAGAACATTTAGCTTCTCTTATTCCACCTTACTAAAACTGATAGTGTCCTCACTTTATGGAACAGTCATCAAAAACATGGTAGGGACTTCCATGGCGGTCCCGTGGTTAAGACTCTGCACTTCCACTGTAGGGGTGTGGGTTCAAACTCTGGTCTGGGATCTTAAGATCCCGCATGCTGCCCAGTGCAGCCAAAACAAAATGGTATTACTATTTTCTTACCTTTTGAGGTTAATATATATGAAGATAAATAATAGATTTTAAATAGATACTCGATTATAGATAGTTGCAGATGGATAGATGGATAGATAGATATAATATGAACAGATAGATAGATGCTCACATTTTGTTTCTAAACTCCATTAAGTTGCCTCTTACACTAACTGAGCTATATCGCCTCCTCTTGGAAGACACTGCTCTTAGCTCTACATGATCTGAGCTCTTCTTGCTCCAACAGCCTCATCCAATCGTTCTTGCCCTTATTCTCTGAGCACCGCCCTTAGTGGCCTTCCCAGGTGGTTTAGTGGTAAAGAACTTGCCTGCCCATGCAAGGGATGCGGTTCAATCCCTGGGCCAGGAAGATCCTCTGCAGTAGGAAATGGCAACCTGCTCCAATATTCTTTGCTGGAGAATCTCACTAACAGAGGAGCCTGGTACAGTCCATGGGGTTGCAAAAGAGTCGGACACGACTGAGCAACAAAGTGCACACACACACCACCCTTAGTACATGTTGGCTTTTTCTCTTTTTAAGTTCTTCTAATGCAGTAACCTCTATATGTAACCTGCAGATTTTGATACACAGATTTTGACTGAGACTTAAGAAAGGCCCAATAAACTTCTGGTGATGCTGACGTGGCAGGGACCAGGACCACATTTTGAATAGAAAAGCTCCAGCCCAATGATTTGCATGCCTGGGTCCACATCAGAATCCCTGTGGAGCTTGTTAATCAGCTGATACTCATGTTCTACCTCCAGCAAGGCCGTCCTTTTTCTCCTCTGAAAGCCTCTTCAAACAGATTTCCTCTTCCTCTAAGGCACTTCACCCAACACTGCCACAACACCCTTTCAAAGTGAAAGTGAAAGTGTTAGGTGCTCAGTAGTGTCCCCATGGACTATAGCCTGTCAAGCTCCTCTGTCCTTGGAATTCTCCAGGCAAGAATACTGAAGTGGTTACCATTCCCTTTTGCAGGGCATCTTTCTGACCCAGGGATCAAACCTGGGTCTTCCACATTACAAGTAGAGTCTTTATCACCTGAGCCACCAGGGAAACCTACTCTTTCAAACCTCAGGTTAAATGTCACTTCTTTGGACCCTCTCAGCTTGGCAAGGACTCCTGTTTTATTCCATTTGGGCTGCTGTAACAAAACACCATAGACTAAGGTAGCTTATAAACCACAGAAACATACTTCTCATAGTTATGGAGGCTGGGAAGTCTGAGATCAAGTTGCCAATTCAGTGCCAGGTGACAGCCCACTTCACTGTAACCTCAAATGGTGGAAGAGGCTAGGGAGCTCCATCAGGTATCTTTTTTGTAACAGCACTAATCACATTCAAAAGGTCCCTGCCTTCATGACTTAATCACTCCCAAAACCCCATTTCCAACACCATCACCTAGGGCTTTAGGTTTTAACATATATGAATTGTTAAATGTCATCTTTGAGACCCCATGGACTATAGCCTTCCAGGCTTCCCCATCCATGGGATTTTCCAGGCAAGAGTACCGGAGTGGATTGCCATTTCCTTCTCCAGGGATCTTCCCAACCCAGGGATCAAACACGGGGTATCCCACATTGCAGGCAGACACTTTAACCTCTGAGCCACCAGGGAAGACCAGTATATGAATTGCTGCTGCTGCTGCTAAGTCGCTTCAGTCGTGTCTGACTCTGTGCGACCCCATAGACGGCAGCCCACCAGGCTCCCCCATCCCTGGGATTCTCCAGGCAAGAATACTGGAGTGGGTTGCCATTTCCTTCTCCAATGCATGAAAGTGAAAAGTAAAAGTGAAGCTGCTCAGTTGTGTCCGACTCTTAGCAACCCCATGGACTGCAGTCTACCAGGCTCCTCCATCCATGGGATTTTCCAGGCAAGAGTACTGGAGTGGGGTGCAATTGCCTTCTCCAGTATATGAATTACAGGGAGAAAAAAACATTGGATCTACAGCAGGTCATCTATCATAGTCTCCCTTAGCACCTAATCTTTACCACATGAAGCTCATCAGCATTCCAGTTAAATAACAAAACGTGTTAGTCTCTCTCTGCTTTCTGCTCAAATTTCCTTTATAGCTGGATAAATGCCTGCCAACTTTTTCCACCTCTGTATCCCCACTGTCTAGCACTGTGCACACATGATATGTTCTGAATGCATATTAAGTAAATGAATCAGTCTTTTTTTAATATACACCTGAGTTTGCCAGTGTAATGCCAAGAAAACTAAAGAAACATGATACCTATATTTCTAAACTATATGAGGAATATATTTTTTTATTTAATCTCAAAGATGACATTTAACAACATTACTACTGTAATCAAAAGTCATGTATTAAGCATCTATTTTATCAGTCGGTAGATGATGGTTATAAAGATAGATAGGACCCCAGACTTAACAAGCTTATAGTCTTCTGCATGCTTAGTCAATCAGTCATGTTCAACTCTTTTTGATCCTTTGGACTGAAGCCAGCCAGGCTCTTCTCTCCATGGAATTTTTCAGGCAGGAATACTGGAGCAGATTGCCGTTTCCTCCTCCAGAGGATCTTCTGACCCAGAAATCAAACCCATGTCTTCTGTATCTCCCGCATTGCAGGGGGATTCTTTACCTGCTGAGCCATAAAGGAAGCCCCCTGTAGTCTTGTAGGGAATATAGATATTCAACGGTTTAGGGTCCAAGCCAGTGCAGGAGACTTACATCAAGCATTCTCTTCTTTTCCATAGTGGGGAGGAGGCTGAAAATGAGAAACATCATACACAGATTTAAGCTAAATCATATAACTAATGATATGCATTTATCAAATAACATTGGATTAAATGGGCTTTTTAAAACTTCATTTTATATTAGAGTATAGCCAATTGACAATGTTGTGATAGTTTCAGGTGAACAGCAAAGGGACTCAGCCATTCATATACATGCATCCGTTTCCCCGCCAAACATCCTTCCTTATAATGCATATAGTGAGGGCCCTAAAGCAAGTCTAGGGAAATATATTTGGACTGAGACTTGAATGACAGTTGATGTAGACGAAGGATGAATGGTATAGAGGCTTCAGACAGAGGGAACAGCCTGCTTTAAGACCTTATGGCAGGAGCCTAAGGAAAAAGACCTAAGTGAACAGAGTCCAGTGAAGCTGGAGCAGATGTGTGAAGTTAAGCTGGAGAAAATCAGGAAATGGGTCAGGCAGGAGCTTGTAGAGAATTCTGAACTTTATTTTGAGTTCAATGCAAAGTCCCTAAGGAGTTTTAAGCAGGGAATAATATGTTCTGATGGCAAAGCTGGAAGATCATCCTGGCTCCAGTAACTGTAATTTTATCAGGATAAACCAGATAAGCCTTTCCTCCTCTTAATGATTATTATTTCATTTTTACCTATTTATTCTTCTGCAATTTTCTCAACCATAAAATATCTCTGCCCTTTGTCATTTCCTAGGGATTTATCCTGAACCTTATACAGCTTGGCTAGAGGCATTCTGATACTTATGGCCTTTAGATTTTCCCTGAATCTAATCAAAAAA
The DNA here is from genome assembly GCA_006408695.1 of Aepyceros melampus. Classification (NCBI taxonomy): domain Eukaryota; kingdom Metazoa; phylum Chordata; class Mammalia; order Artiodactyla; family Bovidae; genus Aepyceros; species Aepyceros melampus. The sequence continues at coordinate 31,417 of SJXQ01000525.1, read as the reverse complement.
CCATAATTCAGTCTTTGTTTTTCAATAGAGTATACCATCTTAAAATATTATTCTACCCATTTTGGTAGCAATATTTTAATTAAATATTAAAGTTGCAGAAATTAAAGCTATATGTCTATTTCAGAAGACACAGAAAATTTATCTTAGTGTCTGGGAAGTATTATAAAATGAGTAGGAGGTTTGAAGAGAGAAAATATTGGTACCATGTTTCAGGTGTTTTGGGTCATCAGTACTGTATAGCACCTCCTCTCCATAGTGAGAACAGGTACTTTGATTAAATCTAGATTTAAAAATATAAATCAAAATGAAGAAAACCTATTTCTCAGCAGCACAATTATTTTTTATTTAATTTTTATTGCAGTATAGTTGCTTTGCAATGTTGTGTTAGCTTCTATTCTACAGCAAAATGAATCAACCATACGTATGTATATATATATATATCCCCCATTTTTCGACTTCCTTCCCATTCAGCCACAGAGCATTAGTGCTATACATATATACTGTTGATACTGTGTATAACATAGATAACTAATGAGAAGCAATTTACAAGATAGAAACAAAGCAGAGAAAATTCAGAGCAGTTGGTCAGTGGCCTCTGGTTGCCATCCTTTTTCCTGGCTGAGAGGCAGCACAATTCTCTGTAAGAATTTTTTTTTTTTTTTTTTGAGAGAGAGAGAGAGAACATTTATTTAATTATTTTAGTGGGTCAAGTTGGGGACAGAAACTCTGCCCCAGAAGCATGTGGTGGACATGCAGCTCCTCCTTTGCTATATCTGTTTTGCACTAAATCAGTGTTTTAAGTTCTATCTAGCTCCATTGATCCCTTCTTATGTTAATATTAGATAGCATCCCTTTAACCTTCAAAAATTAAATTATTAGAATAATATTTCCTAGTCACACACACTTTAAGCAATTCAATAAAATTTCTAAATGTACTATAAATAGGATTGCCAGAGTGATAATATCTAGCACATACTTAATACTAAAAATTTATTTGTAGCTTATCTGAAATTTAAATTTAACTTGGCTTCCTATATTTTTATTTATTGTTAAACCTGGCAAGCCTAATTAGGAAAAGACAATAATATCTGAATAGTATTTAGTGTAACTGCTTAGCCTTGACTATACTATAACACTTAAGGAGGTTGTTAGATGCTTATTGCCAATGTTGGAATCACCAGATTGCAATAGCTATCAATGCAGACTGATATTGGTAGGTTTCATCGGCCTCTCAAATGCCATAAGCAGTATAGCTGTTAGTGATGTGATTATCGGAAATGACAAACACTCTTAGAAAATTTTAAAACTAAGCACCAAATTCTTTTGATTTGCATAGTAGTTGCATTCCTGAAAGACCTCGTGTATATTAAAATCATGCCATACAGCATACATACATACTCATACACATTAAGGTAAGGTCTGCTGCTGCTGCTAAGTCGCTTCAGTCGTGTCCGACTCTGTGCAATCCCAGAGACCGCAGCCCACCAGGCTCCCCTATCCCTGGGATTCTCCAGGCAAGAACACTGGAGTGGGTTGCCATTGCCTTCTCCAATGCATGAAAGTGAAAAGTGAAAGTGAAGTCGCTCAGTCGTATCCGACTCTTAGCGACCCCATGGACTGCAGCCTACCAGGCTCCTCCACCCATGGGATTTTCCAGGCAAGAGTACTGGAGTGGGGTGCCATTGCCTGCTCCAAGGTAAGGTCTAGTCTCAGATAATTAGAGCTTCTCATGTACATCTATGTCCAGCAGGACATTCAAGAATCATGGAAGACATGGTGCAATTCTTTGTTGTGTGGGACTTTGCTACTTATTGTAGGACATTTATCTTCTCTAGCTCCAGCTCATCAAACGCAGTGGTACTCTCCCTCTATGGAAACAGTCTAAGAAAACTTCCACTGATTTCCCCTAATTGATGGTAGCAGTATCACTGAAGCTACTAATTTAAACCTGCATAAAAGGAAAATTAGGGGAGTTTTTCTAGGTCAAATGAGAGAAGAATTTGGAGAAAGAACAGAGATGAACTTGGAATTTCATCAATTCCTTCTCTTGGGACATCATGAAACCACTGGTTAGCCTACAAAATCTTTAGTAAAATATCCATTTCCCTATTTCTGAGAGTTTGAAGTGAGGAGGAAGAAAGAGGCTCTGCGAACTATATTCTCTCTTTCTCTTCCAGGACCTATGCTATGAGGACAAGGAAGAGGGATGGGAAACAGAGTTGTTAGGGAGACTGCATGGGTACCAAGTTGCTTCAGTCATGTCCGACTCTTTGCCAATGGACCGTAGCCCTCCAAGTTTCTCTGTCCATGGGATTCACCAGGCAAGAATACTTGAGTGGGTTGCTATGCCCTCCTCTGGGAGATCTTTCTGACCCAGGGATCGAACCCACATCTCTTGTGTCTCCTGCATTGGCAGGTGGGTTCTTTACCACTATCGCTACCTGGGAAGCCCACCGGGAGACTACTTTCAGTATTAGAAAGGGGTTCCCCCAACGCCTTGTTCTGGTTCTGCCAGCTAAGGCTGAAAGCCTCTGCCAATGCGGTGGTCACTGCATAATCATGGCGCATGGTTTCCTTGGAATGATGTAAAACTTCACTCTGGCCCCTCTATCAAGCAAGCCCCTTTTTGAAATGACGGTGGTGTCTCCCATGGCCTTTCCAATGACACAGTGCCCAACCCCTTGTCTAGCCCACAGCCCAGAGCTCCTGTCCCTCCTGTAATCTCTGGGTTCCTTCATTTGGAATCCTCTTCCACACCATCCAAGGATCTCGGATAATTGGACCTCTTAGCAATTGCTTCCCCACGCCAGGTCCACTTCCTAGCTGCATTGTAACACAGTTACTTCAGGAAGCATATGTTAATCCATTGGCTTCCTTGTGTTAGAAATCTCCAGGCCCCAGTGAGCATCTGTCACAAGTTCAAGCATACCCCAGATCTCAGAGTACTTACATCAAGCATCCTTTCTTTTCCTAGTGGGGAGGAAGCTGAAAATGACAAGTATCACACACTGGCCTAAGCCAGTTTGGATCTTCATAGAGGATATCTGTAGTGTCCTATGGTTAGAGGTGAGTAAAGACTGAATGGGTCCTTCCTCTCAACTTTGGTACAGTGTGGTATACTACAGTGCTACCCATACAGGCAAATGTTATGGAAGGCAGTAAAACAGTCTTACAACTTGTACTGTAGGTCTAATCAAATTCTAGCTTTCTGTCCAACCATGCAGATGCAGGGACATCCAGTTAGCCTTCTGGTCAGGGTTAAGTAACAAAATCTTCCATTATGAAAGTGAAAACAGTCTCTTAATTTCCTTGGAATCCTAAACCTAGGGAACCATTCCAAATAGTGAAGGCTTTTGAATTCCATGAGTAGTTATACCTTGTTCATAGAAGGGAGAAAACTGGCTGTACAATATTACTGGTCTATCCACACATCTTGAGCACCACTGATTCCAATAATGAAAATTTTCTAATATTCATTATGCTAAGTAACAAAGATAAGTGAAGCCAATGTACCTTCTGAGAGTGGGATCCTGATTAGTCAGTCATTCAAATGTTAACCAACTACTTTGGGAGTGTGCATGTCCAATTAGAGGTCTTCAAATACTAATTACCCATAGGGTTGGTAGATTAAAACTAATTAGCATGCATATATCACACTCTCTGTGATGAAGTATATTAAAGTAAATTTAGATAATCAGACATCTTGGTTGACATATTTTACAACTGTTGTCTGGGGATAATTATAGTATCCCCTTTTACTTTCAAAAGTGTCTCAGGTTGGGCAAAATCTCTACTCACCCTATAATACAAGGGAATTCCTTGTTTCACAGTACATCCTTCAAGAACTCTCTCTCCATACTACTCTGAAGACATTCAAGTTGTGTCTACAGGTCCTACCACACATTAAGCATTCTTTAAATAACAACTGCTAGCCTATCCTGCTTGGAGGATACCCCCAACAGTTATGAGGAGCTCTAGAGAACCCCACTTCTTCCTTTGGAGGAAAGAAATCATCACCCCCTAAGAAGGAAACAGAAGTAAACCACTCCTAACATTTAGTCCATCTTTTCCATTCTTTTCTTAGTTTGAGTTGGGATACCTGGGCAAGACTTACAGATAGTGAACTGCTGGTTATACACTGTCACCTGGTGGTAAGTCCTGCAGGCAGGAGACTGATCCTAATTGCTGGCACTCTTTGGGAATATGTGGTACTTCCTGTCTTTCATCATCAGCTTTGGACATCCCAGTTTTTAGCCAGCAGTTCTATAACTCCTGCTCTTTCTTTAAATTCTAGGTTCTGCCACCCCTTCCTTGGTATCCTCCAAGAATGTTAAAAACAAAACTTGAATGCAGAAGGATCTGAGGAAACAGGAAAAACCTCACTCTACTTGCATACCCATGGCCTCCAAAATTCAAGTGAAGACATTTCAACTTGGTAGAATGCAGCTCATTTTATTCCCAGGTTTCTGGTGACTGTACAGGGAGGGAGGCAGCCTGCAGCAACTGAGAGGTCATATCTCTCAAAAACACTGTTCAGAAAGCAGATTTGAATCCACTCTTGGTCTTACCAGTGTGACTGGGTTCCTTTGCTCTCTTCCTTTGAATATCTTAACTGTGGGGGAGTGATGATACTGGAAATGGAAGTTGTGGGGAGACAACTTCACATTGGCAGCTGGAATTTGGGCTTTAAGTTCATATTTGAAGGTCACTTGGACCCTCACAATGGGTCTCAATTTTCCTGCATTTTTACAGTTTGCCATTGTAGTTCTTCATTTTTTTAATGGTATCTTTATTTATTTTTTAATTAATGTATTTTAATTGAAGGCTAATTACTTTACAGTATTGTAGTGGTTCTTGCCATACATTGACATGAATCAGCCATGGGTGTACATGTGTCCCCCATCCTAAACCCCCTCCCGCCTCCCTCCCCATCCCATCCTTCAGAGTTTTCCCAGTGCACTGGCTTTGAGTGCTCTGTTTCATGCATCAAATTTGGACTGGTGATCTGTTTCACAATAGTAATATACATGTTTCAGTGTTATTCCCTCAAGTCATCCCACCCTCACCTTCTCCCGCAGAGTCCAAAAGTCTGTTCTTTATATCTGTGTCTCTTTAGCTGTCTCACATATAGGGTCATCGTTACCATCTTTCTAAATTCCATATATATGCATTAATATATTGTATGGGTGTTTTTCTTTCTTACTTCACTCTGTATAATAGGCTCTAGGTTCATCCACCTCATATGAACTGATTCAAATGCATTCTTTTTAATAGCTGAATAATATTCCATTGAGTAAATGTACCACAGCTTTCTTATCCATTCGTCTGCTGGTGGACATCTAGGTTACTTCCATGTCCTGGCTATTGTAAACAGTGGTGGGATGAACACTGGGGATACACATGTCTCTTTCAATTCTGGGTTTCCTCAATGGGATTGCTGGGTCATATGGTAGTTCTATTTCCAGCTTTTTAAGGAACCTCCACACTGTTCTCCGTTGTGGCTGTACTAGTTTGCATTCCCACCAACAGTATAAGAGGGTTCCCTTTTCTCCACACCCTCTCCAGTATTTATTGTTTGTAGACCTTTTGATAGCAGCCATTCTGACTGGCATGAGATAGTACCTCATTGAGGTTTTGATTTGCATTTCTCTGATAATGAGTGATGTTGAGCATCTTTTCAAGTGTTTGTTAGCCATCTGTATGTCTTCTTTGGATAACTGTTTAGTTCTTTGGCCTGTTTTTTGATTGGGTTATTTATTTTGTGGTATTGAGCTGCATGAGCTGCTTGCATATTTTTGAGATTAATTCTTTGTCAGTTGCTTCATTTGCTATTATTTTCTCCCACTCTGAAGGCTGTCTTTTCATCTTGCTTACAGTCTCCTTCATTGTGCAAAAGCTTTTAATTAGGTCCCATTTGTTTATTTTTGCTTTTATTTCCATTATTCTGAGAGGTGGGTCATAGAGGATCTTGCTGTGATTTATGTCAGAGAGGGTTTTGCCTATGTTTTCCTTTAGGAGTTTAATAGTTTCTTGTCTTCATTTATATCTTTCATTGATTTTGAGTTTATTTTTGTGTATGGTGTTAGAAAGCTTTCTAGTTTCAATCTTTTATGGGTGGTTGACCAGTTTTCCCAGCACCACCTGTTAAAGAGTTTGTCTTTTCTCCATTGTATATTCTTGCCTCCTTTGTCAAAAATAAGGTGTACATAGGTGTGTGGATTTACCTCTGGGATTTCTATTTTGTTCCACTGATCTATATTTCTGTCTTTGTGCCAGTATCATACTGTCTTGATGACAGTAGCTTTGTAGTATAGTCTGAAGTCAGACAGGTTGATTCCTCCAGTTCCATTCTTCTTTCTCAAGATTGCTTTGGCTATTCATGGTTTTTTTGTGTTTCCATACAAATTGTGAAATCATTTGTTTCAGTTCTGTGAAAAATACCATTGGTAGCTTAATAGGGATTGCATTGAATCTATTGGGTTCAAGTCCTTTATTTGAGGATCATGTGATATAGAAACAAAAGAATGAGAATCTAATATCAGAGAGTGAATGAAAGTCTCTCAGTCATGTCCAACTCTTTGCAACCCTATGAACTATGGCCCACCAGGTTCCTCTGTCTATGGGATTCTCAGGCAAGAATACTGGAGTGGGTTGCCATTTCCTTCTCCAGGGGATCTTCCCTACCCAGGGATTGAACCTGGGTCTCCCTCATTGCAGGCAGATCCTTTACCATCTGAGCCACCAGGGAATATAAGAGAACTTATGTTCAATTCCCCATCTACCATCTATTAATTAATTGTTAAGAGTTTCTCCTCCAAATGATAAATAATACCATATAAAGTCATTTGAAGATTGAGATATAAAAACACATCACAATTTTTTTTAAATATAAAGAAAAACATAAATGTACTTTGCAGATGATTAAATAATGGGACAAAGAAATTATATAAATTGTCCAAAGTAGCACACTACTTACGAGAATAATCCAGGTCTTCTGACTTGGGTAAAGATAACTTACATTGATGGATTGCTGACAGTGTTTCAGGCATTCTGCTAAGCCTCAATAGACACATTTAATCTCATTTAGAGGATGAGATGGCTGGATGGCATCACCAACTCAATGGACATGAGTTTGGGTAAACTCCAGGAGTTGTTGATAGACAGGGAGGCCTGGCATGCTGCGATTCATGAGGTCATAAAGAGTCAGATATGACTGAGCAACCAAATTGAACTGAACTGATTCTTAATACTGTTATTAATATACTCATTTTCTAAAGAACAGACTAATCTTTAAATGGTTAGTACACTTGTTAATGCCACTAACATAGTAAGGAGCAAACATGTATTCAGTTCAGTGAAAGTTCACCTAACTAGAAAGCAGAGCTCTTGTAGCTAAGTCAGCAGATCTCAAATTTCCATACCAAGAATCAGATTAAAAATAATAACCCACATGATCCATCTTTAGGTTTGAGAACCATTGTTTGGGGCAATTACCTCATTTAACATCTGGAAAACACAGAGCACATTCCTGGAACAAGGAAGCTATTTCTTACTTCTTTCCTCCTAATACGGTTTATCCAAATTGTTCTGCCATCCCATGAGGATGGGGGAAAGAATGAGAGAGGTTGCAGGGGGGAACCAGGCATAGGTTAATATACAGTGCAGTAAAAATGGTAGAAGCACAAAGAGCATGCAGTGACTTTGTGGTGGTGGAGGGCGGTGGGAGTTCACACATACAATCAACTGAAAACGTTTCCCATCAAAGCAAAGCTAACCTTACCAATAGTCATGCTCACATGAATACAACCACAGACTGACATAGAAATGTACTTCTTTTTCTTGTAAGGCTGCCCTGGATGTCAGTTTTAACCTAATTTCCCCTAAATCAAAATAGGATCGAGGTGTGAAGAAATCTATCCCTCTCCATAGATGCCTCATACTGTCCCATGTCGGCTTTAAATTTGTATAAGACGATACATTCCATAATTTGTAGTCACTTTAAACATTTCTCACTTCACAGGGGGTCAGTGTGAGAAAACTAAGTTCTTTTCCCAACTTTGGTGAAGAACACAAGCAAGAGTTTACCAAGCAAAAGGGTTTGATGCCCAGGGAACATAGAGGCCAGTGTTACAGCATCAGCTTTTGAGGAAAAACGTCATTGCTGGCAAGGAGACAGGAGGCACAGTTCATATCTGTCCCAGATCTGGGTTTTGGCCAAACGTCTCTGAATGAGAGGAGGAGGGCTGTTATGTGGAAGTGCTGGCAAGCAGGTTGCATTGGAGGGCTTAGAACCCGGCCCTTTAGAGGAAGGTACGATAAAGGTGCTTCAGCACTGGCTCCTCCTGGACACCGGACCCTTCACTTCTGAGAAGATTCTGACATTCAGATCATCTCCAAGTTCTTTGGCTCTGTGAGGGTGGAAACAGGGGCTCCAGGCGTTGAGGCCAAAATTTCTCCTCTGTGTGTGCTTCGGCTACATGACTGATGCTTTTCTGTTGCTTCTGAAAAACAACTCAGTATCTTGTTAGAGAATGGACCAGTTTAGGACTGGTTCTAAGGTTACAAAAGGAACCTCTGGTCTTAAAATGGATTTGATTAGCTGAAGCCGCTCAGCCTGGGAACCACCCACTTCCTATCCCTATATGACAGCACTTCCTGGCTTCACATGTGAAAAGATGGCTGGGAGATTATCCCTGAGACAGCATCTCCTTAGCTACACTGGCACCACTTTTGTTCTGAGTGAGTTTCAGTCAGATACATGTATCCCTAAAAAATGGAATAAGTGTCCTCTTTCTGTATACCATTCTCCAAGCTGACACCTAATGAGATACATATTTCTCCTACAGGAGCAAGTCCTCCGTTTTAGAACAAGAATCCTCATTATGCAACCTCCCTCAGCCACACAAGGGACTGTCTTCAAGGCAGCTGCCTAAGAGTTGGAGACCCAGATGGCCATAAACTCTCCTGCCTTCCTGACTAAGTGAAAGTTTACCAAAGCAAATTTTAGCAATTGGCTGAAGGAAAGAAAGTATAATCATAGAAGAACTTGAAAAGGTTATGAACACTGTATTGCTTGGAGAAGGAAATGGCAACCCACTCCAGTTTCTTGCCTAGAGAATCCCATGAACAGAGGAGCCTGGCAGGCTACAGTCCATGGGGTCGCAAGAGTTGGACACAACTTAGCAACTAAACCACCACCACCACTCTATAAAACACCAGGTTTTAAGTGGATGTTCTTTCAAACATTCAAAAATTAGGAAAACTTTATATTAAATATATAGGGCATAGAAAAGATAGAAAGGGTCTTAACCCATTCTCAAGGCTAGCATAATTTTCTAGTTTCATAACACCTATATACATAGATATAAAAGTCCTAAATAAGATATGGATAAATCTAATAGAGCACTTTATTAAAAAGAACAATACACTTACAAAGTAAGTTTTTTCCAAACAATGGAAGGCTGATTCACTTTTTCTCATTAGCAAGTCTATCAGTGCAATTCAGTATATCAATATAGTAAATTAATGTATATATACATATATAATATATTCTTATATAATCATCTTAGTGTATGTTACAAAGGATTTGATTCCTCAGCATCCCATTTAAGATTGTAATATTAGAAGTAATCCTTCTAAAATCAGGAATAAGCACAGAGATGTCCTATCCATACCACTCTTTAAATTTGTGCTGCAGGTCCTCACCAGTATAATTAAATGAGAAAAAGAATTTAGAGGCATAAATATTTGAAAGTGATCCAATCCTAGACCTACCTGTGCTCAGATTCACTGTCATAGGTGGGCCAGTCTCTGCAGTATTGGTTCCTTTTCGGCTGGTGTCCTGCTAAACGCAAAAGATGGCAGGCCGAGTAGGAGACTGATTGGAGAGTGGGGAAAGGGAGAAGCCTAGGTATTTCTCCCACCTCCTTTCAGCCTTGTACAACTTCTCTGGCAGCAGCTTTTCTCCTACCTGACTCCCACGGGACTGGCCCACCAAGCTTCCAGCTTCTTGAGGGTGACCTGGTCCCTAGGCTCCATTAACCCTGCCTCTTCTCTTTATCTTTTCAGTCTAGTAATGTGGCTTCCTGCTGTTAATAACCCCTGGGTTATCTCCTCACTGCTGATTGGTTTTTTAAGGGTCCCTTCACCTCTGTAACCACTTTCTTGTTTCACATTCCATTTGTGGTAAATACTTAAGTGGCTTCTATCTTCCCGATAAGAATGGCTATACAAAAAGCTGTGTTTGTAAATTCTACAGTTTTCTTCTAGACTATCCAGACGAATCAAATGAAAAACTGTTGAATCCAGTGTGAAAATTTAGGAAGCCAGTGATACAAGCTCAACAACAAAAATAAAGTTTATATATCAACAATATTAAATTAGAAAACATAATGGAAACATTTATTCCATTCAAAATCATAGCAATTAAGCTCATTAATACTTGAGAATAACACTCAAAGCAAACTATCAAACTTTATTGCAAGGCAGAAAGGTAGATCTAAATATAAAGATACATCATGTTCCTGAATGTGAAACTTCAGTGTATAAAGCTATCATTCTTCCCTGATTAATCAATACATCTGGGCAATCCTAATAGAATAGTTTGTGGGACTTAAAAATCAGATTTAAAAGTTCATGGTGACAAAGCACAAGATTGCCAAAAATGTTTGGAAAGAGAACAATGAGAGAGGATCAATCCTCAGTGCTGTTAAGACATACGATAAAGCTATGGATTCTCAAACAGTGTAGCAATGCCAATGGAGAGAAAATAGTCGAGAAAATTGTGTGTGTGTGTGTATGTGTGACTAAGAATTTCCAAATCAATGGTTGAATTTGAAACAAATGACTCCTCTAGGAAAATATAAAATTAGATCCCTATCTCAGAACTTAGGCAAAAGTTAATTTCATCTTGTCTAAAAAGTAAACTATGAAAAGAACAAACTATAAAGAATTATTTTTATTTCAGTAGGAAAGATATTCTGAATTGACATATAAAGTCCAGAAGCCATGAGAAAAGACTGACCAATACATAATACATATATAAGATTTTAAATTCTATATTAGTAGTTCAGTTCAGTTCAGTCGCTCAGTCGTGTCCGACTCTTTGCGACCCCATGAATCGCAGCAGACCAGGCCTCCCTGTCCATCAACAACTCCCGGAGTTCACTCAGACTCACGTCCATTGAGTCCATGATGCCATCCAGCCATCTCATCCTCGGTCATCCCTTTCTTTTCCTGCCCCCAGTCGCTCCCAGCATCAGGGTCTTTTCCAATGAGTCAACTCTTCGCATAAGGTGGCCAAAGTACTGGAGCTTCAGTTTTAGCATCATTCCTTCCAAAGAAATCCCAGGGCTGATCTCCTTCAGAATGGACTGGT
>SJXQ01000525.1:0-19682 GCA_006408695.1 Aepyceros melampus | reverse complement strand
GGAAAAACCATAGCCTTGACTAGATGGACCTTAGTCAGCAAAGTAATGTCTCTGCTTTTGAATATACTATCTAGGTTGGTCATAACTTTTCTTCCAAGGATTAAGTGCCTGTTAATTTCACAGCTGCAGTCACCATCTGCAGTGATTTTGGAGCCCCAAAAAAACAAAGTCTGACACTGTTTCTACTGTTTCCCCATCTATTTCCCATGAAGTGATGGGGCCAGATGCCATGATCTTCGTTTTCTGAATGTTGAGCTTTAAGCCAACTTTTTCACTCTCCTCTTTCACTTTCATCAAGAGGCTTTTTAGTTCCTCTTCACTTTCTGCCATAAGGGTGGTGTCATCTGCATATCTGAGGTTATTGATATTTCTCCCAGCAATCTTGATTCCAGCTTGTGTTTCTTCCAGTCCAGCGTTTCTCATGATGTACTCTGCATATAAGTTAAATAAGCAGGGTGACAATATACAGCCTTGATGTACTCCTTTTCCTATTTGGAACCAGTCTGTTGTTCCATGTGCAGTTCTAACTGTTGCTTCCTGACCTGCATACAGATTTCTCAAGAGGCAGGTCAGGTGGTCTGGTATTCACATCTCTCTCAGAATTTTCCACAGTTTATTGTGATCCACACAGTCAAAGGCTTTGGCATAGTCAATAAAGCAGAAATAGATGTTTTTCTGGAACTCTCTTGCTTTTTCAGTGATCCAGCAGATATTGGCAGTTTGATCTCTGGTTCCTCTGCCTTTTCTAAAACCAGCTTGAACATCAGGGAGTTCACGGTTCATGTATTGCTGAAGTCTGGCTTGGAGAATTTTGAGCATTACTTTACTAGCATGTGAGATGAGTAAAAGATACATATATTAAAGAGAAGCAAGAGACTTAGAGAAAATATTTGTAACATATATAACAAATAATTGCTATTACAATATTTAAATGACTCTTGCAAATCAATAAGAAAAAATCAACAATCCAACAAGAAAATGGGCAAAAGATATGAACTATCAGTACACAAAAGCACAAATAGTCAGTGAGCATAAGAAATCATTCTCTGCTTCTTGAGTAATTAGGGAAATACATACTTGCTGCTGCTGCTAAGTCACTTCAGTCGTGTCCGACTCTGTGTGACCCCATAGACGGAAGCCCACCAGGCTCCCCCATCCCTGGGATTCTCCAGGCAAGAACACTGGAGTGGGTTGCCATTTCTTAAGCAGCCATAATTTTTTTTTTATTTCCCTAAATGTTTCCTAACAAACATTTAAAAGATTGGTAACTGGAAGTTGTGGAGAAGTGCAAGGAAACATGCATTATTATTATATATTGTTGATGGGAGTACAAATTGGTAGTCCTTTTAAAAGGTTTTAAAAAGTGTTTACCTCATTTGTGAACTGGCATAAACATCCTTAATTTATAGGATGGGGTGAGATTAAATGAGACAATATTTGGACACTGCTTTAGCCCACTTCCCTTATGACCAATTAACAAACTGGGTTTATTAATTTGTTCATTCAAGGTAAGGGACGATAGCCTTCCTAAGTCACGGCACTCCTTGCCCCCAGTTGGAGTTTTGCTGATAGCCTATGGCTTCCCAGTACCTAGCTCAGTGCTTGGCATATAGAGGTGATTAATAGTGATAATGTACAAGAATAATAATAGCTACTATTATTATTGAGAGTCTAACATGCCCCTACCAGTCACTGTACCAGGCACTTTATACATTTACACACACACACAGACACACACACACACACAAATAATTGCATGAAATCCTTCTTTATACCCTACAGAAGGGGGTTGATGACAGTCTACGTGTTGTTCACCAGGTCTTTCCCACTCTCTGTGATAGTAAAGCAATTCCTGGTCCCTTGTGGTTGAGTGGGTCAGTGACTGATTCTGGACAGTATGTTATGAGCAAAAATGATAAAAATGCCCCTTAGATCTCTTTTTCCCTCTACCATAGCAATGGGAAATGTTCCAAATATTGGCTGCTCTGTGGTTCTGGAAGACAGCCCATATCGTATAGAGAACTCAGCCAGCAATGACGGACAGGTAGCTTAAGAAGGAAACAAACTTTTGTCATTTCAGGCTACTGAGATATGGGGGCTCTTACCCCCAAATGTATAATGTAATCTATCACGACAGTATTATTATTTCAAATATATACAGATAAGAAAATTGAGTTTCAAAAATATCCGACAGAAATATAAAGAAAATGTCCAAGGTCATGTAATTAGTTAATAATAGAATCTAGATTATAATTCATATATATCTAACTCCCAAGCACTTGACCTTAACCCTTAATCTATAGAGGTTTCAATGACTGCTAAATGGATATACGAATGAATAAATGAGTAAAAAGGAAATTTATTTTATAAACTTGGATATACATACTACTTTAGTATTACACTCTGGATATATTCTGTATGCATCATCACTGCACTGGTCTGATTCTAAACACAGCTACTATCAAGCAAACAATCTCTCTGTATTCCACTTGACCTAGGGAACCAGGGAGATGGAGGGAGAAAGGAAAAAACAGAGAAACTATACCAGACATCTTGCCTTGTGACTTCCCCCCAGAGTAAGCCTCGACTTTGACAGCCCCAGTCTGATGTATAAACTATTCCAGTGGTACCAACCCAATTCTCCTGAGCTTAATCTATGTGCTATAGTAATCACTATCACAAGAAACTTGGAGAAACATGCTCTCCTTGTAGTTACCAAAAACAAAAGCTGTGATATCAGGGAATAATAGTCTTATAATATGTGCAGATAATTCACAATACCAGCAACCACAGAGGACTCTAAAAATCATCTGTATTTGGTCAACAATCAGAATGTAAGGCTCTTTTTGACTAAGTAATGAGCTGACAATGAGTAAATTGTCTCAATACTGTGAAAAACTTTTTGAAAACACCTTCCAATCATTATGTGCTTATGCTTTGACCAAATCATATGGAAGGTGTCTGATGAGTGATATTCTCTTGGGCTGAATTGTGTCTCCACAAAGTTTATGTGTTAAAGTCCTAACCCCTGGCACCTCAGAATGTGATGTTATTTGGAAATAGGGTCACCATGCTGCTGCTGCTGCTGCTGCTAAGTCGCTTCAGTCGTGTCCAACTCTGTACGACCCCATAGACGGCAGCCCACCAGGCTCCCCCGTCCCTGGGATTCTCCAGGCAAGAACACTGGAGTGGGTTGCCATTTCCTTCTCCAATGCATGAGAGTGAAAAGTGAAAGTGAAATCGCTCAGTCGTGTCCAACTCTTAGCGACCCCATGGACTGCAGCCTACCAGGCTCCTCCGTCCATGGGATTTTCCAAGCAAGAGTACTGGGTGAGGTGCCATTGCCTTCTCTGTTCCACAAGCTAAGGAACAACAAATATTGCCAGTTTACAACCAGATGAGAGAAAGACATGAAATAGATTCTTCTTCATAGTTATTAGGAAGAACTAACCCTGCCAACATCTTATCTCCAATTTCTACTTTCAGAACTGTGACATGATAAATTGCTGCCATTTTAAGCCACCAGGCAGTGGTATTTTGCAGGAGCAGCCCTAGGAAACTCATACAGATATTATTATATAAAATTTCAGGTCATGTTGGTTTTATAATCATAATTGAGAAAGAAAAAGGACAGCATCTTACCAGTCCTAACACTGAAAAGACGAAACATTTATTAGAGTCTTTCATCTTGAAAATACCATGTGCACTTCCAATGACAGCTCTGTACACATCAATTGCAAACATTCTTTAATTTACTCAAATTGCCTGTCTTTACCACAAGGAAAACACAGCTGGCATCCTCAGAAACTATGATAGAGTGAAAGTAATTGGGTAAAGAATTCTAAGTAATGGATTTATTTTTATGCCCCTTTTAAAGAAAAATTTACATCTTAGTTAAGATTTCCATGCTTATTGAGTGTATCTTTAAATTAGATACAAAATTCTAACAGAAAAAGAAATATGTTTATGTTACCTTCTAGAGAGATGTAGGGAAAAAAGAGAAAGAATTCATATAGATTACCCAGGATTACTTACTGTCCTATCCCTCTGAATCCAAGCAGGACCTCGGGCGGTGGAGGGGGGGTGGGGGGTGCGAGGGACTTGCAGGTTTACAAAAGCCGATAGGTTTTCTCCAAATCCCAGAGAGTAGGCTCAAACAGTTAATGATTAGGACAAGAGTCACAGGATTCCTGGGGCTTCCCAGTTGGTGCTAATGGTAAAGAAACCGCCTGCCAATGCAGGAGACACAAGAGACTTGGGTTCAATCCCTGGGTCAAGAAGATCCCCTGGGGGAGGGCACAGCAACCCACTCTAGTACTCTTGCCTGGAGAATCCCATGGACAGAGGAGCCATTTGAGCATTTACTCCACTGCCTCATTAGCTACAGTCTTAGCAGAGAGTCAGACCTGACTGAAGAGACTCAGCACACACATGGGAACGTACTCCTGGTTTCTCCTGAATGGATATAGAAACAATTGATGGACATCTCTGAGCTGTTCTGCAGAAACTAACACCCCCTCCGGTAGAGGATGGTGACTATATGCTGATCCCAGACTGGCTGAATCCAGAAGGTTGATGACTGAGATTCCCTAAACATCACCCTGTTACTTCACCACCAACCAATCCGGAGAAAGTCTACCAGCTGATCACCACCCTGCAATCCTCTCCCCTGCTGCTGCTGCTAAGTCGCTTCAGTCGTGCCCGACTCTGTGCGACCCCATAGACGACAGCCCACCAGGCTCCCCCGTCCCTGGGATTCTCCAGGCAAGAACACTGGAGTGGGTTGCCATTTCCTTCTCCAATGCATGAAAGTGAAAAGTGAAAGTGAAGTTGCTCAGTCGCATCCGACTCCTAGTGACCCCATGGACTGCAGCCCACCAGCCTCCTCCACCCATGGGATTCTCCAGGCAAGAGCACCAGAGTGGGGTGCCATTGCCTTCTTCCCTCTCCCCTAGTGTTGTCTTTAAAAACCCTCACCTGAAAGCGAGTTTAGGTCTTTTGAGCTCGAGCTGCCTGTTCTTGCTTGCTGTACTGAAATAAACTCTTATTTTGCAGCAGATACCCACTGTTGGAGTGTGGCTTTCTGTCCTATGGGCACAGAAAGGTGAAAGGAGGGTCTTTTATTATTCACAACAAGTCCCCTTTCAACCACACCTGAGTTTTTGTTAATGAAGTGACTTTTGGAAAAACCTCTATGAATTGGCAGTACTGGTTGCCAGGAATCCAACCTAGTGATTTGAGAGTTGGAACTTTCAGCCTCTCCACCTGAGCCCTGGGGAGGGGACAGGGTCTGGAGATGGACTTAATCATGAATGGCCAATGATTTAATTAATTGTGCTTAAGTAAAGGAGTCATTATAGAAACACTAGACAAAGAATTCAGAGAGTTTCAGGTTGCTAAGAGGGTGGTGTGCTCCGAGAGAGCTCTGTGCACCTTCCCCAAGACCTTGTCTTCATTGCAGCTGTTCCTAAGTTGTATCCTTTGTAATAAAACAGTAATCTAGTGAGTAAACTATTTTCCTGAGTTCTGTGAGCCATGTTTAATTATCAAATCTGAGGGGAAGGTCATGGGAATTTCTGATTTAGAGTCAAAGAGAAGCACATGTGACCACCTGGACTTGGAATTGATGTCTGAAGTTGGGGGAGGCAGTTTCATGATACTGAGTCTTTAACCTGTGGGGTCTGCACTAAGGACAGGCAGAAATTAATTAAACTGTAGGACACCCAGTTGGTGTCTTCAGAGAATTGGAGAAAGGGTTGGTGTGGGCAAATCCCACACACATTTGGTGTCAGAAGTGTTGTGAGAGAAGAGAAGACAAAAGGTTTTATTTTAGGACTTTCACAATTCTACATAGGGAAGCCCAGGTGGCTCAGTGGTAAAGAATCTATCTGCCAAGCAGGAGACACAGGTTTGGTCTCTGAGTTGGGAAAATCCCCTGGATATGGAAATGGCAACCCACTCCAGTATTCTTGCCTGGAGAATTACACACACAGAGGAGCCTGGCAGGCTACAGCCCATGGGGTCACAAAGAGTGGGACAGGGTTTAGCGACTAAACAACAATAATTCTGCATAAAGTGTAATTGAACAGTCAGCAGTTTTGAGATCAACAACAAATTCAGTTCTGTACTTCACAGAATAGTACCAGCCCTAGAAGAAAGGAAAAACAGTCTGAAAGAACTGTGTTACGTAGAAAGATGCAGAAAGAACTGGTAGTTACAGAGATGAAACTTGGGCGAGCCATCCTTTCCTGCATCCCTTGCAGAGAAGCCAATCAGACTGAAAATGATTGATTAGTGAGAAGCTAATTAGTGCAAAAAGTTCTTTACCATATTTACTAAGCAGAGAATATGTTTAATTGGTATGGGCAAATACAGCATGCCTCTGAAATAGAAGTTTGATCACTCATTTCAACTATTTGGCTATAAATGGAAGCTTGTTTCTTAAGTAACGTTAAAAATCAATTAAAAAAAAAAAACAGTAAATTGTAACTCATACAGATCCAAAAGTGAGCACATATTAAAGCTTTTCCTAACTCATTAATGGGTAAAATTCTATAATCTGTTCAAAGGAGAATTCAAAGAACAGACACATTTATAGATAAGGCATGTTGAAATGAATGTGGAAAAAGAGGCAAAACTAGCTTAGTTCCTCAATGAAAGGAAGAAAGTGAATTGAATTTCTATAGGGCAGAGCCTGGAGAAGGAAATGGCAACCCACGGCAATATTCTCACCTGAGAAATCCAATGGACAGAGGAAACTGGTAGGCTATATAGCCCATGAGATCGCAAAAAAGTTGGACACAACTGAGCAACTGAGCACAGAACGGAGCTTGTATGTCTACAGACAAGAATCATTTTTTGTTGTATCGTTATCTACAAATGTTGGAATTGTGAAATATTCCCCCACAAAATCACTGTCAGATAACCTGGAAGGATGTTCTATAGACAATGTGTAGTTACCCACTGTAACACACATTTCCCCCTACTATCCTAATATTGGAGATTGCTTGAAAGAATTAGAAAATACACACAAAGCATGTCAATTCATTACTCTTCAAGCATTGTTTGAACAAGATTGCAAACATTTTAAATCTGCAACAATGAAAAGAATCATGCAAAGCAATAACAACCTCTGTCATTGGTGGCAATTTGGCCTTCCCAGGTCTCAGAGCTGCACAGAGGTGGGCCACACTAGGTGTGTTCACCCTAAGAATAATTCCTACCAAGGTGATAATTCTCTCTTCCTAGGGAGTTCAGTGCTCTATCTCTTTTCATAATTATCCCTTATAATATGTTGTTTAGTCACTAAGTTGTGTCTGATTCTTTTGCAACCCATGGACTACAGCCTGCCAGGCTCCTCTGTTCATGGGATTTCCCAGGCAAGAATACTGGAGTGGGTTGCCATTTCCTTCCTCAGAAATCTTCCTAACCCAGAGATTGTACCCATATCTCCTGCATTAGCAAGTAGATTCTTTTATTTTTTTTTTTTAAATTTTTTAATTGAGGGATAAATGCTTTACAGAATTTTGTTGTTTTCTATCAAACTTCAACATGAATCAGCCATAGGTATACATATGTCCCCTCCCTCTTGAGCCTCCCTCCCATCTCCCTCTCCATTCCACCCCTCTAAGTTGATACAGAGCCCCTGTTTGAGTTCCCTGAGCCATACAGCAAATTTCCATTGGCTATCTATTTACATATGGTAATGTAAGTTTCCATGTTACTCTCTCCATACCTCTCACCCTCTCCTCCTGTCTTCCCATGTCCATAAGTCTGTTCTCTATGTCCGTTTCTCCATTGCTGTCCTGCACATAAATTCTTGTACCATCTTTCTAGATTCTGTATATATGCATTAGTATACAATGTTTATCTTTTTCTTTCTGGCTTACTTCACTCTGTATAATAGGCTCTAGGTTCATCCACCTTATTAGAGCTGACTCAAAGGCATTCCTTTTTATGTCTGAGTAATATTCCATTGTGTATATGTACCACAACTTCTTTATCCATTCATCTGTTGATGGACATCTAGGTTCTAATGATTGCAAAAATATACATTGGGGTACATGTATATTTTTCAGTTTTGGTTTCCTCAGAGTATATACCTAGGATTGGGATTACTGGGTCATATGGTGGTTTTATTGCTAGTTTTTTAAGAATCACCTACCATCTTCCATAGTGGCTCTATCAATTTACATTCCCAGCAACAGTGCAAGAGCATTCCCTTTTCTCCACACCTTCTCCAGCATTTACTGTTTGTAGACTTTTTGATGATGGCCATTCTGACTGGTGTGAGGTGAAATCCCATTGTCATTTTGATTTTCATTTCTCTAATAATGAGCGATATTGAGCATTTTTTCATGTGTTTTTTAGCCATCTGTATGTCTTCTCTGGAGAAATGTCTGTTTAGGTCTTTTTCCCACTTTTTGATTGCGTTGTTTTTTTTTTCCTGGTATTGAGTTGAACAAGCTGCTTGTATATTTTGGAAATCAATCCTTTGTCAGTTGATTCATTTGCTATTATTTTCTCCCATTCTGAGGGTTGTCTTTTCACCTTGCTTATAGTTTCCTTTGCTGTGCAAAAGCTTTTTAGTTTAATCCAGTCCCACTTGTTTACTTTTGTTTTTATTTCCATTACTCTTGGAGGTGGGTCATAGAGGATCCTGCTTTGATTTATGTCATCGAGTGTTCTACCTAGGTTTTCCTCTAAGGGTTTTATACTTTCTGTTCTTACATTTAGGTCTTTGATCCATTTTGATTTTATCTTTGTGTGTGGTGTTAGGAAGTGTTCTAATTTCATTCTTTTACATGAATGTCCAGTTTTCCCAGCACCACTTATGGAAGAGGCTGTCTTTGCCCCATTGTATATTTGTCAGGTGGATCTTTACCACTGAGCCACCAGGCAAGCCCCTGAAACTCTTGAATAATTTATTTTAAAATGTTGTGTTTTGTCCATTTAAATATTAAACATTATGTCATTTGATCAGTCATCTTTATAAACATTCTTTAAATTTAATTTTCTGGTCTGTTTTGTAGTGTTCAGCACGTCAAGTTAATTACACAAGGAGGACATTAGACTGAAGTGGTGGCCAATGTAAGCAAACTAAAACTTAAGCCTATAAATGCCTCAAGGTTAAGAGATTGAAACCAAAGGACAACCAATCACAAATAGCCAAATAATTTTTAAGCCATGGTTTCCCTGGTGGCCCAGTAGTAAAGAATCCACCTGCCACTGCAGGAGACTCAAGTTCAGTTCCTGGTTGGGAAGATCCCCTGGAGGAAGAAATGACAACCCACTCCAGTATTCTTGTCAGGATAATCCCATGGACAGAGGAGCCTGGTGGGCTACAGTTCAAGGGGTCAGAAAGAGCTGGACACAACTGAGCACACACACATGCAGCCAGATAATCTCCTTTCCTAGCTCCCACACCTTCTCTGTACACAAAGTCTTTCTCCTGGCTCCTAAGGAGGAGCACTCCCAACCATTACCATTCTTGTGCAGCCCAATTTGAATCAAATTTTATTCAAATAAACTCCCCAAAAGGTTAGTGCCTCAGTTTATCTTTCAGTTCAGTTCACTCAGTCGTGTCCAACTCTTTGCAGCCCCATGGACTGCAGCACACCATCACCAACAGGCGATCCCTGTCCATCACCAACTCCTGGAGCTTGCTCAAACTCATGTCCATGGAGTCTGTGATGCCATCCAACCACCTCATCCTCTGTCGTCCCCTTCTCCTCCTGCCCTCAATCTTGCCCAGGATCAGAGTCTTTTTCAATCAGTCAGTTCTTCCTATCAGGTGGCCAAATATGCTGATGCTGGATTTCCTTTAGGATGGACTGATTGAATCTCCTTGCAGTCCAAGGGACTCTCAAGAGTCTTCTCCAACAACACGGTTCAATAGCAAAAATTCTTTGGCACTCAGCTTTCTTTATGGTCCAACTCTCATTTATCTTTACACAACTGTTAACACTTTCTCTGCATTTTAAATTTTACCTATATTTGTTTCATTACCTCTCTGAACATTTTGAATTTTAAATTAAATCACCCAAAGGCAAGTTTATCTACTTGCTTATTTTAAACAACCTTAGGATGTTATCTTTCACTCAAGTTTTATGCATTTTTTTCTGTTAAGAAAGAGACAACAGGCCCAAAATGGAGTCACAGGTGCTAAACCCATGTCACCCAATCAACATTTAATACCTAACCTAACTGTAGACGCAACCTCCCTCAGGAGTATAATCTTAATCAGCCAGTCTAGAATTTCCTAGTCAGCACTAAGGAGGCAATTCCCTGATAGACTCTTTTCATCCTGTAAAGGAAGATGACCTTATCTGAAACAATCCATACTTTCCCCCTTTGTGCCTATAAAAGTCTTCCATTTTGTGCGGTCCTCAGAATATCCATATAGGTTATTTCCTGATTCTTGAATCACTGAATAAAGCCAATGAGATCTTCAAATGTACTGAGTTGACTTTTTTAACAGATTTCTGGCAGCAGTGGGATCAAACGAGACTACACCAGCCTTGGGACAATGAGAAACACTGGCATAGTAGCCATGAACCCTTCTGAGGCCTGGGTGTTAAGGTCCTCTCAGTTCTGAGCTTAGCTGTCTGCATCTAGCTCCCAGTCTAATTGGCTTTTCACAGTTCCCCATTTCTTGGGAACCCAAGCCCTTGGTTCTGTCCCTGATTCCACAGTGGGAACTACCGGTGGCAACTGTAGTCCCTCCTTTTTTTGGAATCAGCCCACAGTTCTCATCCTTTGGGGTCTGCTGGTTCAGTTCTTTTCTCAATCCCAAGATTCCACATTGGAATCTGTTGGTAGTAACCGGCCAGAGTCAGACTGGATCTGATTTAAACACTGGACTGGGTCCATCTTAAAAAATGGTTTGGGTCCAGAACTAAACTGAGGTCAGACTAGGTTTGACTTGAGCTGAAGTGGGTCTGGTAAGGGCCACTGCTAATGGGAATCTCAGAAGCTGAAAAAAAAAGGGGGGGGAGTGCAGAATTGGTGAACCTTGGTTGAGCATTTCAAAGCTGTTAGAGCGCTTGCCCACTCACTCTAAGACCCCACCATGTTAGAGTAAGTTGATTACAGAATGAGTTAAATTGACTCTAGGGCATCCACTAACCTCAAGAAAATTTCTGTACAACAAGATACTGTGTGTGAAATCATGCACAATTCCCAAACAAGTGGCACATCCCTCTCAGATATTAGTTTGGCTCCAAGAGACCCAAAGGTTTAACTAAAAGAGATAGAATCCTTAAATTCTGAAGAGTTAAGCAAGCCATCTTCCAGAATACTTGCTTATTTTATGTCTAAGAATTAGAGCCCTGGAAGCAGTAAATATCTACAAAATGGCAAAATATTACTAAAAACAGCCTAGAATCAGACAAGGTCATTATTTTGTGTCATGAGAACATAGCTTGGTAATCAGTTTGGGGGCCTCTCAAAATACTGAGACAGAAATGAGGGGTTACATCCCATTTGTGGTTAGATATGGCTGGACGAAACATGGGTTAAACTTCATTTGCAGTTAAGGGTCCTACCAAACTGTTGTCAGCACTCAGGGAAATAACCATGGCCATTATGAGGAATGTTTCAATTAGATAAGATCATTTAGGAATTGCACTTGAAAGTTAAGGTTCTCAGATTAAGCAAGCAGAGTGGGATACCTATTTTAATTGGTATGCAGAAGCCTCCAAAAGTTTTCATAATTCCAAAATAGTTTCATTAAAAGATTCATTGCAAAGGTTAATGAAAAATTAATGATATAAGAGGTACCTAAACAAATAAGCCTGATGTAACTCCTACTGCTTCACTCTATCCTCATTTATTTGAGTATTCATTCCAGTAATATGTCTGAATTGCCTTTGGTAGTGATGGTGGTTAGCTGCTGAATTGCCTTTGCATGACTATAAACAAAAGTCCACCAAATTAATGACCTTAGAGACATCTCCATATCTGCTCTTAAGGGAAAGGTCCCATATAGATGCCCCATCCCCAATTTGATTTTATATTTTGATGTGGGATTTTACATTTCAGAGTTTCAATTTTATGATTCAATGTTATTCTCCTAAAGAGACAAGAGAAAACAAAAATTAAAATGAAAGGAAAATGTTGCCAATTTCTGGTAGATACCAAAGCTGCAGATGGGGACCCAGGAAAATAGGCAGAAACTAATGGTGAGAATTATTACTAAAGTCAGCTCTCCTAAATGTATAGTGCCCAATAGAAAGAAGAAAATGAAATATCTTTTGCATCCATCCTCTTTGGGGATGTCTCTAGAGTCCAAGGGAAACCATGTACCTCTGACTGGGATGTAAACCCACACAGCTGGGACTCGAACCTAGCTAAATCCAGTTTGGGACTTGAGCCCATGGTCTTTTAGCTGAGGTCATACACTCATTTTCAGGAATTAATGAAGCTCAGGCTCTTGATGTCTCATGGCAGAAAGGATTCTCTGAGAGACAGTGATAGGTAAGAATTAGATTCATTTAGAGAGCAACACTCCACAGATGGAGCATGGACTTTCAGAAGGAGAGAGTGGCATTGAAATATGGTGTGGTTAATGAGTGGGAGGGTTATTCCAACTATTCCAGGGAAGGAGTGGAGAATTCCAGGAATTGGGCCACTGACCACTGTTTGCCCTTTGACAACTGACCTCAGAACTTTCATGGCACTGGTGGGTGTGTTATGTAACATGCTGAAGTGTTGCAATGAATGTATATTGAGGCTCAGAGTATAGTGGATTTCAACTTGTTTGCCATCTTGGATTTATCTGGTTCTAATCAGTAGAAGTGACAAATATATTCAAGGGATTAGATCCGATAGACAGAGTACGTGAAGAACTATGGATGGAGGTTCCTGACATTGTACAGGAGGCAGTGATCAAGACCATCCCCAAGAAACAGAAATGCAAAAAGGCAAAATGGTTGTCTGACAATGCCTTACAAAAGCTGAGAAAAGAAGAGAAGCTAAAGGCAAGAGAGAAAAGGAAAGATATACCCATTTGAATGCAGAGTTCCAAAGAATAGCAAGGAGAGATGAGAAAGCCTTCCTCCGTGATCAATGCAAAGACATAGAGGAAAACAATAGAATAGAAAAGACTAGAGATCTCTTCAAGAAAATTAGAGATACCAAGGGAACATTTCATGCAAAGATGGCCTCGATAAAGGACAGAAATGGTATGGACCTAACAAAAGCAGAAGACATTAAGAAGAGGTGGCAATAATACACAGAAGAACTGTACAGAAAGATCTTCACGACCCAGATAACCACGGTGGTGTGATCACTCACCTAGATCCAGACATCCTGGAATGTGAAGTCAAATGGGCCTTAGAAAGCATCACTACAAACAAAGTTAGTGGAGGTGATGGAATTCCAGTGGAGCTATTTCAAATCCTAAACGATGATGCTGTGTAAGTGCTGCACTCAATATGCCAGCAAATTTGGAAAACTCAGCAGTGGCCACAGGACTGGAAAAGGTCAGTTTTCATTCCAATCCCAAAGAAAGGCAATGCCAAAGAATGTTCAAACTACCACACAAGCACCTCATCTCACACGCTAGCAAAGTAATACTCAAAATTCTCCAAGCCAGGCTTCAACAGTATGTGAACCGTGAATTTCCAGATGTCCAAGCTGGTTTTAGAAAAGGCAGAGGAACCAGAGATCAAATTGCCAATATCTGTTGGATCATCAAAAAAGCAAGAGAGTTCCAGAGAAGCACCTATTTCTGCTTTATTGGCTATGCCAAAGCCTTTGACTGTGTCACAACGAACTCGGGAAAATTCTTCAAGAGATGTGAATACCAGACCACCTGACCTGCCTCCTGAGAAATCTGTATGTAGGTCAAGAAGCAACAGTTAGAACTGGACATGGAACAACAGACTGATTCCAAATTGGGAAAGGAGTACATCAAGGCTGTATATTGTCATCCTGCTTATTTAACTTACAGGCAGAGTACATCATGCAAAATGCCAAGCTGGACGAAGCACAAGCTGGAATCAAGATGGCAAGGATAAATGTCAATAAACTCAGATATGCAGAAGATACCACACTTATGGCAGAAAAAGAAGAACTAAAGAGCCTCTTGATGAAAGTGAAAGAGGAGAGTGAAAAAGTTGGCTTAAAGCTCAACATTCAGAAAACGAAGATCATGGCATCCAGTCCCATCATTTCATGACAAATAGATGGGGAAACAATGGAAGCAGTAAGATGCTTTGTTTTGGGGGGCTCCGATTTAAATCGCTGTAGATGGTGACTGCAGCCATGAAATTCAAAGATGCTTGCTCCATGGAAGAAAAGCTATGACCAACCTAGACAGCATATTAAAAAGCAGAGACATTACTTTGCCAACAAAGGTCCTTCTAGTCAAGGCTATGGTTTTTCCAGTAGTCAGGTATGGATGTGAGAGTTGGACTCTAAAGAAAGCTGAGCACTGACGAATTAATGCTTTTGAACTGTGGCATTGGAGAAAACCTTTGAGAGTCCTTTGGACTGCAAGAAGATTCAACCAGTCAATCCTAAAGGAAATCAGTCCTGATATTCATTGGAAGGGTTGATGCTGAAGCTGAACTCTAATACTTTGGCTACCTGATGTGAAGAACTGACACACTAGAGAAGACCCTGATGCTGGGAAAGATTTAAGGTGGGAAGAGAAGGGGATGACAGAGGATGAGATGTCAGGATATCATGGATGAGATGGACATGAGTTTGGGTAAGCTCCAGGAGTTGGTGATGGACAGGGAATCCTGGTATGCTGCAGTCCATGGGGTCATAAAGAGTTGGACACAACTGAGCGACTGAACTGACTAAATCAGTTTATGCTGTGTCCTTGGGCTATGTCATTCTTTTAAAGTTTGCACCCTATCCTGTTCCCTCCTGTTTCACATGGAGTTGTTTAATACTACTAGGAATACCTACTACTTATGCCAGCTGAAACCTGACAAGATATTTTAAATTTTGTTTTTTAAGCAACTCCATGGTCAGAATTTGATCAGAAATTGGCAGTTAATATTCAGAGCCTGATAGCAATTATTTTTTTCTTTCCTTTCTTCAGCTTAAATGAAACTACATTCCCAGAGAAAAAGAAAAAAAAAAAAAAAAAACCTTTTAAAGCCTTTACGAAAGGGTTTACTAAAACATTCCAAAGGCAAATAGTTTCTAAATCCAGACTATTGAAATCTTTTGATTTCCATCTTATCTAGGAATCTTTTCTCTAATATAAAAAATGCAAATTAAAAATAATGTTGTTGGATGCATGGGTCAATCTATGATGTCATTTAAGCTGCAGTCCAGTTCTTTGAGGAATTGAGAGCAACTGTTTCATCTTACAAATCTTCACAAAACTAGAGATGCAACTCTAAAGGTATCAAAGTTTGCCTATTTTTACCAACTCAAAAACTTTCCTCATGCATCTCAAAAGGCTTGCAAGTTTTACAAACTTCTGGCCTTAGGAAACCAAAGTCCATCCTTACAAAATTTGTCAGTCAGAAAAATGGCTTGAAATAATGGCTGACTTTGTCTCATGTCACATGGAGTTTTTGTGGGTGCTGTGTGCTGTGTTCAGTAGCCTCAGTCGTGTCTGACTCTTTGAACCCCATGGACTGCAACCCACCAGGTACCTCTGTCCATGGGATTCTCCAGGTAAGAATACTAGAATAGGTTGTCATGCCCTCCTCCAGGGGATCTTCTCTACCAAAGGACTTGAACCTGAGTCTTCCACGTCTCCTGCATTGCAGGCAGATTCTTTACCACTGAGCCACTGGGGAGGCCTCTTTTGTGGGTAGTCTAATATAATTGTTAAGAATAAGTAAATTAAATATATGTAAGTAGGATAATAAGTTTTTATGTGAACTTTGCAAATAGTTCACAAATCTTTTTGGTAACCTGAATCCTTAAAGTTTCCCTTAGTTAAATTAAATGACAGATAGTTATTAAATATCTAGATGATTTCCAAGTAAGGTAAAATACTGAAACATTAGTTATTGAACATAGATTTACCCATTTGGGTTTTAATTTTACAGAGAAACTAAATATATTTGAGTCTAGTAGTAAATATATTTTGTGCCACATTGAAAAATTTGCTATGAGAATGCATATGTTCCTAAAAATATATAAAATACATTTTCTTCTGTGTAAGAAATTGTGAAAGATTCTTTATCTTTTAAAATAATCTGCCTAAGAAACAAAGATTCTGTGTTTTGGCAAAAATAATTTTCTGCATTGTCTTTACCAGATCTTTGCTTACTTAATCACATCCAATCTTCTCTATTAAAAAAGCTAAGATCTTTTTTAAAAAACAACTATTTAACTTTCTCTATTTATCTGGCAAAGTGTTTGTCATTGTGGTTAAATGGATAATTAAGTATTATTTCACAATGACTTATGATCCTATTTGACCAAGTGTTTTAAAAAAACTTTGATATTTTTTTAACAAACTTTCCAAAAATCAAATTCTAAATGAATTCAACTTTGAACTAACTGATATTTTCCAGAGGGTCCCCAGAACATCTCAAAAGACTTGTTTCTCTTCTAATAAAAAGGGAGATGTTAAACTAATTAGGCTTACTTGACATCTTAAATTACCTGGAAAGAATTGTCAAATAAGAAGTAATCTAAGTCTTCTCTATGTTGTTTGTATTTGATATAGGTTGTATGTGTTCCAGAAAAATTGTGGAAAATTCCTGAAAATCTGATATGTCCTAGAATAATGCTATCAGTCATAATTCTAGTTATTATCTTAAAATTTCACAGAAATAAGCAGATTTCCTTGCTTCTTCCCTTATTTAATGAACTCTCATCAGATCTTTATATCTTATGTCACTTTCAGAGAGTTATAATTTTACTCTGATGCTTTGCAAGAGTATTTCTGCAAAATTAAGTCATCTGCAAGGAGATTCATGAAAAAGACTTTGACAAGTACAGATTTCTGGTATCTTAGGACCACAGAACTGAATAGTATAAGAATTTTAACTACAAAGCTACAGTAATCAAAACAATAAGGTACTGGCACAAAAACAGAAATATAGAACAATGGGACAAGATAGAAAGTCCAGAAATAAACCCACGCAGCTATGGCCAAGTCATTTACCACAAAGGAGGCAAGAATATTTAGTGGAGAAAAGACAGTCTCTTCAATAAATGGTGCTGAGAAAACTGAACAACTACATGTAAAAGAAAAAAATTAGAGTATTCTCTAACATTATACAGAGAAATAAACTCAAAATGGATCAAAGATCTAAGTGTAAGGCCAGACAATATACAACTCTTAGCGGAAAACATAGCAGAACACTCTCTGACCTAAATTGCAGCAATATCTTTTTGGACCCACCTCCTAAAGTAATGAAAATAAAAACAAAAATAGACAAGTGGGATCTAATTAAACTTAAAAGCTTCGGCACAGCAAAGGAAACCATCAACAAAATGAAAAGACAAGCCACAGAATGAGAGAAAATATTTGCAAATAAAGTGACCAACAATGGTTTAATCTCCAAAACATACAGCTCATATACTCTATGTAAAATTTAAAAAAAAATAAAAAATAAAAAAAATGGACAGAAGATCTAAATAAACATTTCTCCAAAGAAGGCATACAGATGGCTAAAGAGCACATGGAAAGATGCTCAGTATCACTAATATCAGAGAAATGCAAATCAAGCCTACAATGAGGTATCACCTCATACAGGTCAGAATGGCCATCGTCAAAAAAAAAAAAAACAAAACACACACATACAAAAAAAATACTGGAGAGGTTGTGGAGTAAAGGGTACCCTCCTACACTGTTAGTGGGAATGTAAGTTGGTACAACCACTGTGGACAACAGTATGCTAAGTCGCTTCAGTCGTGTCCGACTTTGTGTGACCCCAGAGACAGCAGCCCACCAGGCTCCCCCATCCCTGGGATTCTCCAGGCAAGAACACTGGAGTGGGTTGCCATTTCCTTCTCCAATGCATGAAAGTGAAAAGTGAAAGTGGAGTCGCTCAGTCGTGCCCGACTCTTAGCGACCTCATGGACCGCAGCCCACCAGGCACCTTCATCCATGGGATTTTCCAGGCAAGAGTACTGGAGTGGGGTGCCATTGCCTTCTCCGTGGACAACAGTATGGTGATTCCTTAAAAAGCTAAAAATAGAGCTAACATATGATCCCGCAATCCCACTCCTGGACACATATCCAGAGAAAACCATAATTCAAAAGGATACATGCACTCAAATGCTTATTGCAGTATTTACAATAGCCGATACACAGAAGCAACACAGATGTCCATTGACAGAGGAATGGATAAAGAAGATGTGGTACAGCGAAATGTTAGCCATCAAAAAGAATGAAATATTGCCATTCACAGCAACATGAATGGACCTAGAGATTGTCATGCTAAGTGAAGTCAGACAGAGAAAGACAAGCATCATATAATATCTCTCATATGTGGAATCTAAGTTTTTTTTTAAAAATGGTACAAATGAACTCATTTACAAAACAGAAACAGACTTGCAGATACTGGAAACAATGTATGGTTACCAAAGGAGAAGCATTGGGAGGGGTAAGTCAGGTGCTTGGAATGAACATCGACACTCAGTAAGATAGACAGCTAACAAGAGCCTACTGTATAGCACAGGGAATATTGTCATCCAGTATTCTGTGATAACCTACATGAGAAAAGATCTAAAAGGAAATGAATATATGTATGTGTATATATACATATATAACTGAATCACTTTGCTGTACATCTGAAACCAACACAACATTGTAAATCAACTATACTCTGATAAAATTTTTCATAAAGATCTAATGGAAAAACCAGATTCAAGCAAAACAAGTATTAACTATATGGGACTAAACCAAGTGAAAAAGATAACTCTATTTTTTATGATTTTTTGTTTACAACATAGCTAGTTACTTAAGGAAAGTTTTTCTTAACTATATATAACATGCAACAATTTGATTGAGTATACCTTTATATAGGGGTTTCACTGGTGGCTCAGAAGGTAAAGCATCTGCCTGCAATGCAGGAGATTTGAACCCAGGTTCAGTCCCTGGGTCAGGAAGATCTCCTGGAGAAGGGAATGTCTACCCAGTTTAGTATTCTTGCCTGGGAAATCCCATAGACAGAGAAGCATGGTGGGCTACAGTCCGTGGGTCACAGAGTCAGACACAATTGAGCGACTGTTACTTTCATTTTGGGCTTCCCTGATGGCTCAGTGGGTAAAGAATTTGCCTGCAATGCAGGAGACACAGGAGACATGTGTTCTATCCCTGGGTTGGGAAGATCCCTTGCAGGAAGAAAGGGTAACATACTCCAGTATTCTTGGCTGGGAAATCCCGTGGACAGAGGAGCCTGATGGGCTATAGTCCATGGGGTCACAAAGAGTGGCACATGACTTAGTGACTAAATAACAAACAAACACCAACAATATTTATAAACAAAGATGAAATATTATTTTCTCCCTATCTGGTACCTCAAGACTTTGGAAACGCCTAAATATTCTTTTCATGGAAATACAGTTAGTTATTTGCATAAGTTTAATAAGAATCTATTCTCCTTGTTCCGTTCCGTTCAGTCGCTCAGTCGTGACCGACTCTTTCCAACCCCATGAATCGCAGCATGCCAGGCCTCCCTGTCCATCACCAACTCCCAGAGTTGACTCAGACTCACATCCATTGAGTCCGTGATGCCATCCAGCCA
>SJXQ01000524.1:52108-62614 GCA_006408695.1 Aepyceros melampus | reverse complement strand
TATGGAATGAGGTTCGTGACATTGTACAGGAGATAGGGATCAAGACCATCCCCATGGAAAAGAAATGCAAAAAGGCAAAATGGCTGTCTGGGGAGGCCTTACAAATAGCTGTGAAAAGAAGAGAAGCAAAAAGCAAAGGAGAAAAGGAAAGATATAAGCATCTGAATGCAGAGTTCCAAAGAATAGCAAGAAGAGATAAGAAAGCCTTCTTCAGCAATCAATGTAAAGAAATAGAGGAAAAGAACAGAATGGGAAAGACTAGAGATCTCTTCAAGAAAATTAGAGATACCAAGGGAACATTTCATGCAAGGATGGGCTCGATAAAGGACAGAAATGGTCTGGACCTAACAGAAGCAGAAGATATTAAGAAGAGGTGGCAAGAATACACGGAAGAACTGTACAAAAAAGATCTTCATGACCCAGATAATCATGATGATGTGTTGACTAATCTAGAGCCAGACATCTTGGAATGTGAAGTCAAGTGGGCCTTAGAAAGCATCACTACGAACAAAGCTAGTGGAGGTGATGGAATTCCCGTTGAGCTGTTTCAAATCCTCCTTCTCACACAGCAGTTTAAATACTCTTTTAAAATTGCCTATCAGATCACGGAAAATGATGTATCTGATAAGGAGTCAATAACCAAAATATACAAAGAATTCAGTATCAAAGAAACAAGCTGATTAAAAAGTGGTGAGATTTGACAGAAAACAAAATTCTGTTAAGCAATTATCTCTTCATTTTAAAATAAATAAAATTTTAAAATAATGTAATTGAAGGAAAAATAAAATTCAGAAGTCAATAAAAAAAATAAAAAGTGAGCAGAGTATCTGAATAGACGTTTTTTTCTGAAGATGACATACAGATGGCTGACAGGCACATGAAAAGATGCTCAACATCTCTATCATCAGAAAAATGCAAATGAAAACCACAATGAGATACCACCTTGCACCTGTGAGAATTGTTGTTATCAAAAAGACAAGAGATACATGGGCTGGCAAGGATGTGGAGAAAAGGGAACCTTTGCACACTGTTGGTGGGACTGTAAGTTAATGCAGTCACTCTGGAAAACATATGAATGTTCCTCAAAAAATTAAAAATAGAGCTGCCATGTGACCCAGCAATCCCATTTCCGGGTATTTTCCCGAAGAAAATAAAAACACTAGTTTTATTTCAGCATTATTTACAATAGCCGAGATATTGAAACAATCTAAGTACACATCAATCAGTACAGTTCAGTTCAGTCGCTCAGTCATGTCAGACTCTTTGTGACCCCATAGACTGCAGCACGTCAGGCTTCCCTGTCCATCACCAACTCCCGCAGCTTGCTCAAACTCATGTCCATAGAGTCAGTGATGCCATCCAACTGTCTCATCCTCTGTCATCCCCTTTTCCTCCTGCTTTTCAATCTTTCCCAGCATCAGGGTCTTGTCCAATGAGTCAGTTCTTTGCATCAGGTGGCCAAAGCATTGGAGTTTAAGCTTCAGTATCAGTCCTTACAATAATATTCAGGACTGATTTCCTTTAGGATTGACTGGTTGGATCTCCTCACAGTCCAAGGGACTCTCGAGAGTCTTCTCCAACACCTCAGTTCAAAAGCATCATTATTCGGCTCTCAGCTTTCTTTATAATCCAACTGTAACATCCATACATGACTAGATGGACCTTTGTTGGCAAAGTAATGTCTCTGCTTTCTAATATGCTGTCTAGGTTGGTCATAGCTTTTCTTCCAAGGAGTAAGCGTCTTTTAATTTCATGGCTGCAGTCACCATCTGCAGTGATTTTGGAGCCCAAGAAAATAAAGTCTGCCACACCCATCAGTAGATGACTGGATAAAGAGCTGTGTGTAGCTAGACAGATGAGATAGCTATAGATATAGATGGGCTTCCCAGTGGTGCTACTGGTAAAGAGCCCACCTACAATGCAAGAGACCGGGCTTCCACCCCTGGGTTGTGAAGATCCCCTGGAGGAGGGCATAGCAATCCACTCTGGTATTCTTCCCTGGAGAATCCTATGGACAGGGGAGTCTGGTAGCTGCAATCCATAGGCTCACAGAGTCAGACACAAGTGAAGTGACTTAGCATATATACACACACAGATAGAGATATATCCACACACGCAGTAGATTTATTATTCAGCCATAAAAAAGAATGAAATCTTTATATTTGTGACCACATGGATGGACCTAGAGGGTATTATGCTAAGAAAAATAAATCAAATTTAGAAATACAAATCCTGTATGATTTCACTTATATGTGGAATCTAAAAGCAAAACAAATGAGAAAATGTAATAGAACAGTCATAGATACAGAGAACAAATGTGGTTGCCAGAGAGGAAGGGCATAGGGGATGAGTGAAATAGGTGAGGGAGATAAACTTCCAGTTACCAAAAAAAAAAAAAAAAAAAATGAGTGACAGGGATTGAATGTAAAGATGGGGAAATACAATTAATAACATCGTACCAACTTTGTTGGGTGACATGGTAACTAGACACCATGGTCATTGTTTTGTAGTGTATGGATATATGACTCACCTGTGTAATGCATCTGGAAATAACATAGCCGTGTAGGTCAATTTGGAGAAGGCAATGGCACCCCACTCCAGTACTCTTGCCTGGAAAATCCCATGGATGGAGGAGCCTGGTGGGCTATAATCCATGGGGTAGCAAAGAGTCGGACACGACTGAGCGACTTCAGTTTCACTTTTCCCTTTCATGCATTGGAGAAGGAAATGGCAACCCACTCCAGTGTTCTTGCCTGGAGAATCCCAGACATGGGGGAGCCTGGTGGGCTGCCGTCTATGGGGTCGCACAGAGTCGGACACGACTGAGGCGACTTAGCAGCAGCAGGTCAGTTATACTTCAGTAAAGAAAAGAGAGACCTAGACTAGCTAACACAATACTGAAAAAGAACAAAATTGGAGAACTTACTGCTTGATTTCAGGAGTTGCTACAAAGCTACAGTAATCAAGACAGTGCAACACTGAGAAAGGGATGTGTACACAGAACAATAGAAAAAGTACCCCAGAAATAGACACACATATATAGTCAACTGATCTTTGACAAAAGTACACAGGCAATTCAGTGGAAAAGGAATAGTCTTCTCAACAAGTTGTTCTGGAAAAAATTGTGTCCATATACAAAATAAAACAAAAACATAGAGACCATACATCTTTCACCAGAATTAACTCAAACTGAATCACAGATCCAAGTGTAAAATGTAAAATAATAAAACTTCTAGATGAAAACATAGGATACAATCTAGGTGACCTTGATTTTGGTGATGAGGTTTTAGATACAACACCAAAGTCACAATTCATGAAAATAAAAATTAAGAGGCTGCCCTGTCAGTTCAGTGGTTAAGACTCTACACTTCCACTGCATGGGTTCAATCCCTGGTCAGGGAACTAAAATCCTGCATGCCACATGGCACAGCCAAAAACAAACAAACAAACAAACTGATAAGCCATTAAAATTAAAAGCTTCTGCTCTGTTAGAGACTGTTTAGAAAATGAAAAAACAAGCCACAGACTTGCAGAAAATACTTGCAAACATTTTTCTGATAAAGGACTTCTATCCAAAATATAAAAAGAATTCTTAGCATTCAACAAATTCTTAGTGTTCAACAATAATAAAACAATTCAGTTTAAAATTAAGCAAAAGAATCGGACACTTCACCAAAGAAAATATACAGATGGCAAAGAAACATGTCGGAGGCTCAGTATCATGTGTCATTAGAGAACAGAAAATTAAAACAATGCGATACTACTAAATGCCTATTAGAATGGCTAAATAAAAAGAAAAAAAAAAAACAAAGAAAAGAAAACTTGGTAACACCAATTGCTGGTTAAGGTACACATTAGAAGAAACTCTCATTCACTGGTAGCAGAAATGCAAAGTGGTACAGTCACTCTGGAAGGCAGTTTGGCAGTTTTTTACAATGCTAAACATAGTCTTACCACACAATCTAGAAACTGTACTCATGAATATTTCCCCAACTAATCTGAAAATTTATGTCTACACAAAAAACTGCACATAGATATGTATAGCAGCTTTTTCATAACCACCAAAAACTGAAAGCAACCAACCTGCTCTCCCATAGATGAATGGATATAGAAATTGTGGTACATCCATACAATGGAATATTATTCAGCAAAACAAAGAAATAAGGCATGAGAGATATGGATGAAACTTAAATGTATATTGCTAAGTGAAAGAAAGTGGTGTGAAAAGGGCTACAAACTGTATGATTCCAATTATTTGACATTTCTGAAAAGGCAAAAAACTATGGAGAAAGTAAAAAGATCTGTGGTTTCCGAAGGGCTCAGGGAGATAGTAAGAGGCTAAATATGTCTAGTACAAGAAACTGTGTGGGTGATATTACTATTGTATATGATACTGTAATGGTAGACGAATGCTAAGTCACTTCCGTCGTGTCTGACTCTGTGCAACCCCATAGACGGCAGTCCACCAGGCTAACCCGTCCCTGGGATTCTCTAGGCAAGAATACTGGAGTGGGTTGCCATTTCCCTCTCCAATGCATGAAAGTGAAAAGTGAAAGTGAAGTCACTAGTCATGTCCAACCCTCAGCGACCCCATGGACTGCAGCCCACCAGGCTCCTCCACCCATGGGATTTTCCAGGCAAGAGTACCGGAGTATGCATTTCCCACAATCCATAAAACTTTAGAGCAAAGAGTGAGCCTTAACATATTATTCATTTAGAAGGTTGGGGAATAGCAGGATGGAATATAGGCTGTGACAAAAGAATGTAATTGTATTACAGAATGTATGGAACAGCCACATTGAAGAGGGTCAGGGTAAAAATTGCTGCCCTAGTAGATTTGGAAGTGAGTAGAGTCTATAAGACTAAAGGCAAAGGAAATGCTCATAAGCAATGTACTCTAGTTGCTGAGGTTGTTTCCCACAGGAGTACAAGTCAACAGTTCTGATACTGCTCTATGAGTCCTCTGGAACTGAACAATTAAGTAACTGGATGGAGAATAGCATGAGTCAGGTTTCTCATTGTTGAAGTGGAAGCTTATAAACAAGCAAGGAAAAGATTATTATAAATTAGCCATGTGGTAACAGAGTTGCAGAAATCCATAGAAAATCATGATTAGCTTAATTTATTGATAGAGATGTGTATACACACATGTGTCTTTGCTCTGTCGGCTGAGAGGGCTTAGAGGCCCTGACACCCTTCTGGCAACAAGCACACTTAGTACCCAGATTTTGCTTCCTAACACTATTCTCCTATCAAAGTAAACAAGGATAAAATGACTGATTCTAGAACTTGGGTAGGAATGCATAAGATGATCCCTGAACATCTTTTAGTACCAGGAGGTCAAGAAGTGTTCAAGAAAAGAAATGCAAATTGGTGTGAGTTTTGACAGAGGGACACAGGAAACAACTGGAAGAGCTCCCAGTGCCCAGAGCTGGAACACTTTGAGAAAAAAAATAGAGAAAGTAGTATTGCCTTGTAACCCAAAGTGTACAATAAGATCCATGAGTCCATACAGATAGAAGTGATTGAACAAATAAATATATGGGGAAGAAGAGAGAAATCCCTTGCAGAAGAATTCTAAAAAATTAGTAGCTACTCCCCACTCGATGAGATGGGGTATAACATTCCATTCCCTAAGTGAGGCCTGCTTGTAGTAACTTCTTTCCAAAGAGTACAATATGGAAAGGGAAGAAAAAAAGTAACTTTTTGGTAGATAAATCTGACAAATACTACCCAAGCTAGGTGATCAAGGTCAACAGTGACAGTGATAAGAAAGACTGATAATATGTACCCTTGCTTTGATGTGATAAAAATGACATTTTACCTCTGTGGTCTTATTCCCCCAAGCCCATAACCCCAGTCTAATCACGTGAAAAACATTAGGTGAATTCCAATTGAGGACTATTCTACAAAAAAATAGCTTGAAAATGTGAAGTTGCTCAGTCGTGTTCGACTCTTTGTGACCCATGGACTGTAGCCTACCAGGCTCCTCCATCCATAGGATTTTCCAGGCAAGAATTCTGGAGTGGGTTGCCATTGCCTTCTCCAGGAGATCTTCCCAACCCAGGGATTGAACCCAGGTCTCCTGCATTGTAGGCAGACGCTTTACCATCTGAGCCACCAGGGAAGTCAAAATACCTTAGTTCTCCCCAAAACTAAGTTCATCAAAAGCAAGGAAAGAAAAAAAAAAAAAAAGGCAAGGAAAGTTTGAGAAACTGTAATAGACAAAAGGAGTTTAAGGAGATCTGAAAACTAAAAGTAAAGTAGTATTTTGGATGGGATCCTGGAATAGAAAAAGAAACACTGAGAAAGTTTGAATAAAGTACTGACTCAATATTGGCTTAGTAACTGTGACAAATATGCAATATGAAAGTGAGATGTTAATAATAAGGGAGACTGTAGGGTATATATGGGAACACTGTACTTTGCAATTTTCATTTATATTCAATCTATTTGGAAGAATAAAGATTATTTTAAAATCATCAATAAATAAAATGTGAAAAATAATTATAGCCTTTTGAAATCATTTCAATTATGTGGTTTATCTTAAAAGAAATAACTACCAAATGTATCTTATGGTAAAATCAGTTGAATAATGGTACCTAAGCATCATATGTTGTGAGATTTAAATGAGGTCAGACACGTAAAACAGTATGACTACTCAAAGAATATTGGTTGCTCTTGTTATTGTAGAAGCTGATTACTCAGGTGTAATCCACAAAGATCAACAGTGCAGCAGAGAGACAAGTAAAACGAGTATAATAAAGGGTAGTAAGTGATGACTAATGACTTCCTGTACCAACTGTGTGACCTTGGAAGATGAGTTAATCTCACTGCCTCAGTCTCTGGCAGCCCCAGTAAATGTAGTAATAAAAATGATATTAATCTCAACAACACCATTGATGACAAATTGCTACAGAAGTATGCTGAGGTGCAATAGAAACAACAGGATCTCCTAACCTAGACTGTGGATATCACTGGTTTTCTAGAAAAGATAAAAGCTAAGATATATGTCATGAATACATGTTAAACTAATTCATATACAAACATTCAGTGAGTTTCTACTACATATATTAAGCTCTACCCTGTTATTTTTTTGAGACTCAAATCAAGAGTAATTTCCCCATCACATCTCTGCCTTCTATAACTTTTACTTTTCTTTTAAATGTTTGACATCAGTCAATTTTATATCTGGAATCAACAGGCATTCTTTAAAGAAAAAATGTCTTGTAAATTGGACAGTGTTCTCCCTAGCCAGAGCATGTATAGAATAAAATTGCAAGGGTTTAGCAGTGAATAGGGCCTAAACAATCATTAAATTATCCCTAGTTTTAAACTCAAACTAGAAAGTGAAAGAAACATTTCTACTGAGAAGATCATTTTTACCAAGAAACTAAACCGTCTGTAAGTCATAAGGTCTATTGGGTGGAGCTAATTTAATTGATCTGCAATGTCACAAATTTTAATTATCAAAAATGAATCAGATTCAGCAATATTTCTAATATTACTAGAACTATTTTGGTCCAGAATAATACCAAAGATTTCCAAATAAAGGATGATATATGAGTTAGTATTGGGCACAAAATCCTCAAAACTGTGAAATAACCAGTTTCTTGGTAAATTTCTGGTAGTTGAATTTATTTATTCCTTTTTGATCTAGAATAAGTAAGAACAAGACCAAAGGAAAACAACATAGTTTGATCATATTTTGTTAGATTCCCAACTAGGACATTGCTCATTTTACTGACAGAATTTTTCTTTGGCACTTCCTTTGTATGCAACAGATCACAGGTTTTAGGAGCAACTAAGGGGCTTCTCCGGAGAAGGCAATGGCAACCCACTCCAGTACTCTTGCCTGGAAAATCCCATGGGCAGAGGAGCCTGGTAGGCTGTAGTCCATGGGGTCACTAAGAGTCGGACACACTGAGCGACTTCCCTTTCACTTTTCACTTTCCTCCACTGGAGAAGGAAATGGCAACCCACTCCAGTGTTCTTGCCTGGAGAATCCCAGGGACGGGGGAGCCTGGTGGGCTGCCGTCTATGAGGTCGCACAGAGTTGGACACGACTGAAGTGACTTAGCAGCGGCAGCAGGGGGCTTCTCTGGTGGCTCAGTGGCCAAGAAACTCTATCTGCCTACCAGTGCCAGAGACATGGGTTTGATTTCTGGTCTGGAAAGATTGCACGTGCCACGGAGCAACTTAGCTAGTGCACCACAACTACTGAGCCTGTGCTCTAGAGCCCGCGGTCTGCAACAGGGAAGCCATCGAAAAAGAAGCCCAAGCACCTCAACTAGACAGAAGCCCCCACTTGCCACCACTAGAGAAAAGCCCGCAGCAATGAAGACTCAGCACAGCCAATAAATACATAAGCAAATAATTTTAAAAAAAAAAAAAAAAGAGCAACTAGGAAGAGAGATAGTATGTTATAATGGAAAGCATCCTGGTCCAGGAATCAAGAGACCTCAGTTCTGTTTTTATCTCTGGCCCTAAGATGTGTGGGCATGGACAAGGCCCAAGGCATGGACAAGAGTTTCTTTAAGTCTCTCCTTATCTGATAAATGATGATAATACATTCCTTATCTTCTTCAAATACGTGTTGTGTGTGTCGAATGAGATAAAGATCATTAGAATTAAATTATGACATTTTACCACTGAATTGTTATCAGTGAATATACTTGAAAGAGAATAAATTCAATAGATATTGAAAAATGTTTTAAAAAGCTATTGTGATATACCTCTCTTCATTAACAATTGAATTAACTACAGAAAATGTTCTAAATTTTACTTTGTAGGTAAAAAAAAGAAATGACAATTGCAATAGCCAGTTAGCAATAGTTAACCATTACTAACTATTTCTTCCTGTGGATGAAAAATTGTGCCCTCTGAATACTCTATAGTATACTCTCATGTTGAGAAAACCACACCAAAAACCAAGATAATTAAAAAGAATTATATAGGTTGACCACCACAAGTGTAATTTTAGGTAGATTAGCATTGTTAATGTTTAGTATAGTTCCTAAAAAGAATAACATCAGCTACATTCTCTAAAATTTGATGAAATACTGTATTAACATTATTTTTTTCTCACACAGAACTATCAAGAGATTATATTGGGAAAATAAATTATAAATTTTCTTTAGAACTGTATCTGTCCGCTTACAGCAAATACTTTTCTCCCTTACCTTTATAACATGTGTTCTATCCATGTCATTTCACTACAGGTGAGAGAAATATACAATTCCTCTAAGAAGTCGTCTAAAAAGGAG
The DNA here is from genome assembly GCA_006408695.1 of Aepyceros melampus. NCBI lineage: Eukaryota > Metazoa > Chordata > Mammalia > Artiodactyla > Bovidae > Aepyceros > Aepyceros melampus. Next base: position 53,348 of record SJXQ01000524.1, on the reverse strand, counting down.
AGGCCAAGAAATGCTACTTAGCAGTTCTCAGCTTCCTAGAAAGTGAAAGTGAAAGTAGAGTCACTCAGTGGTGTCCGACTCTCTGCGACCCCAAGGACTGTAGCCTACAACGCTCCATCCATGGGATTTTCCAGGCAAGAGTACTGGAGTGGGTTGCCACTTCCTTCTCCAGGAGATCTTCCCAACCCAGGGATTGAACCTGGGTCTCCTGCATTGTAGGCAGATGCTTTACCATCTGATCCACCAGGGAAGATAGTAGACAAAGATATCACTGTAGTTCAGTCACTAAGTTGTGTTTAACTCTTTGTGACCCCATGGACTCTAGCAAGTCAAGTTCCTCTGTCCTTCATTATGTCCCAGAGTTTGCTCAAACTCATGTCCATTCAGTCAGTGATGCCATCCAATTGTCTACCCTCCGCTGTCCCTTCTCCTGCCTTCAATCTTTCCCAGCATCAGGGTCTTTTCCAGTGAGTTAGCTCTTTGCCTCAGGTGGTCAGAGTATTGGAGCTTCAGCTTCAGCAACAAACCTTCCAATGAATATTCAGGACCGATTTCCTTTATTTATTTTTTAAATTTTAAATTTATTTATTTATTGGAGGCTAATTACTTTACAATATTGTATTGGTTTTGCCATACATTGACATGAATCTGCCACGGATATACATGTGTTCCCCATTCTGAACCTCCCTCCCACCTCCTTCACCATCCCATCCCTCTGGGTCATCCCAGTGCACCAGCCCCAAGCATCCTGTATCCTGCATTGAACCTGGACTGGCGATCCATTTCACATATGATAATATACATGTTTCAATGCCATTCTCCCAAATTATCCCACCCTTGCCCTCTCCCACAGAGTCCAAAAGACTGTTCTAGACATCTGTGTCTCTTTTGCTGTCTCACATACAGGGTTATCCTTACCATCTTTCTAAATTCCATATATATGCATTCAGTTCAGTTCAGTTCAGTTCAGTCGCTCAGTCGTGTCCGACTCTTTGCGACCCCATGAATCGCAGCACGCCAGGCCTCCCTGTCCATCACCAACTCCCGGAGTTCACTCAGACTCACGTCCATTGAGTCCGTGATGCCATCCAGCCATCTCATCCTCGGTTGTCCCCTTCTCCTCCTGCTCCCAATCCCTCCCAGCATCAGGGTCTTTTCCAATGAGTCAGCTCTTCGCAGGAGGTGGCCAAAGGACTGGAGCTTCAGTTTTAGCATCATTCCTTCCAAAGAAATCCCAGGG
>SJXQ01000524.1:0-51993 GCA_006408695.1 Aepyceros melampus | reverse complement strand
TGATGCCATCCAGCCATCTCATCCTCGGTCGTCCCCTTCTCCTCCTGCCCCCAGTCCCTCCCAGCATCAGAGTCTTTTCCAATGAGTCAACACTTCGCATGAGGTGGCCAAAGGACTGGAGTTTCAGCTTTAGCATCATTCCTTCCAAAGAAATCCCAGGGTTGATCTCCTTCAGAATGGACTGGTTGGATCTCCTTGCAGTCCAAGGGACTCTCAAGAGTCTTCTCCAACACCACACTTCAAAAGCATCAATTCTTCAGCACTCAGCCTTCTTCACAGTCCAACTCTCACATCCATACATGACCCCTGGAAAATCCATAGCCTTGACTAGACGGATCTTAGTCAGCAAAGTAATGTCTCTGCTTTTGAATATGCTATCTAGGTTGGTCATAACTTTTCTTCCAAGGAGTAAGCATCTTTTCATTTAATGGCTGCAGTCATCATCTGCGGTGATTTTGGAGCGCCCAAAAAACAAAGTCTGACACTGTTTCTACTGTTTCTCCATCTATTTCCCATGAAGTGATGGGACCAGATGCCATGATCTTCGTTTTCTGAATGTTGAGCTTTAAGCCAACTTTTCCACTCTCCTCTTTTACTTTCATCAAGAGGCTCTTTAGTCCCTCTTCACTTTCTGCCATAAGGGTGGTGTCATCTGCATATTTGAGGTTATTGGGACCCCATATATATACCTTCCTGCAATTTGCCACCCAAAAAACTCAAAATCCCTTTCCTTTGTAAAGTTACTTCTTTAAAATTTATTGTTCTTTAAGATACTATACAAGCCTAAGTTGTAATCACCCCTTAAAGTTACTGCCTACTGAATGTTCCCATGTGCATGCACAATGCATTTATTCAACTTGTGTTTTCTTTTCAGTTGTTAATTTGTCCTTTGTCTATTATATAAAGGGTCCCAGCCAACGAACCTAAGATTGGTAGATGAAAATAAGAGCTGTTTTCCTACTCGCCAAGTCCAAGACTGCATTTTAATTCTTCACTAGAAATCACTCAAGATTCTGGGCCCCACCTCTTATTCGACCAGGTCCTGAGGTTCACTTACCAAAGTCACTCTTTCAGGTGAAATAAGGAGACAGTGCTGCTGTCCACTCAGTCCTCAAAGAGATGAAATCTTCCCTGCCTTGAGATCTTGTGTGTTTAGCTGCTCAGTCATGACTGACTCTTTGTGACCCCATGGACTGCAGCCCACCATGTGCCTCTGTCCATAGGATTCTCCAGACAAGAATACTGGAGTGGGTGGCCATGTCCTCTTCCAGGGGATCTTCCCAACCCAGGAATCAAACCCAGGTCTCCCATTTTGCAGGCATATTCTTTACCATCTGAGCCACTGGGGAAGCCCAAGAATACTGCAGTGGGTAGTCCATCCCTTCTCAGGGGATCATCTCAACCCAGGAATCAAACCAGGTCTCCTGCATTGCATGCGGATTCTTTACCAGCTGAGCTACCAGGGAAGCCTGCTTTGAGATCTTGAAGTCCCTCAAGAGCAGGGACTCATATTCAACTTAGCCTTCAGCATTTCTGATCATTGGAGATACGTGCTGTTGCACATCTCAGTGTCTTCAGATGCTTTACCTCTCACTCACATAACATCCAATGTTTCAAGGTTCAAGGATGTTGGTCCTGGGTGAACCTTAGCCAGTCAACCAATAGAGAAAGAGCCTCACGACCATTTCACAGATGTTTGTAGGGGACAAGTCTGAAAACAGTACCTATCACTTCTACTTCCATTCCACTGGACAAAGCAGTCACTTGGCCACACCTCATGCCAGGAAAGTAGGGAAATTCAACCATCCAGAGGGCGAGGGGAAATGGTGTGTATATCAACCAGCAGTCTTTCTGTAATGACCTGGACTGTGACAGTAACATGTCCTAAATACAACTGAGTCCTTTCTGACCATGACTCAGTGCTTTACTAATCATGACACAGTTCTTTACCATGTCCTTCATGACAATGACTAAGCTATTTCTGACAATGACTCAGCACTTCCTCACCATGACTATGCATCCCCCTCAGCATGACTTAGCTCTTCCTGACCATGACTCAGCAGCTTCCTCACCATGACTTAGTCCTTCCTCACCAATGGCACCCTACTCCAGTACTCTTGCCTGGAGCCTGATGGGCTGCAGTCCATGGGGTTGCAAAGAGTCGGACACGACTGAGCGACTTCACTTTCCCTTTTCACTTTCATGCATTGGAGAAGGAAATGGTAACCCACTCCAGTGTTCTTGCCTGCAGAATCCCAGGGACGGCAGAGCCTGGTGGGCTGCCGTCTATGGGGTCACACAGAGTCGGACACGACTGAAGCGACTTAGCAGCAGTAACAGCACCATGACCTAGTCCTTCTGTTAGGTAGGAAGTTAGGCATGAGCAGTGAGGGGCAGTCTAGCTGAAAAGATGCAAGCTGATCTCTAAACTCTACCCCAGACACACCTAGGAAAGCTCACAGATATGTTACAAAAATAACCACAGAGACTTTTCCAACTCCCCTGCACATGTGCCCTAGGCACAGTGGGTACAAACTAACCTCAGGGGCTTCTCCAACTCCTGCACATGCACCCCTGATGCACAGCTGTGTCCTCAAGTAAACAATCTGTACATACATACATCTGATTCTAACAGACCTAATTATGGGAGAGGCAGTGCAATAGAGCCTGTTGTTATGTAACTTGCAACTGTCAATAAAAACTCTCAGTCCACACCCACCTAGATGAATATGTACAAGTCCTATTTTGCATGTAACCAGACATGCTCCTTTCTCTGACTGGCCTTGAGCATATATCCATTTACATTTTTTACATGGCAGAACCAATAAGCGGACCTGACACTTCCTTGTCATAGCTCAGCACTTCCTCACTATGACTCAGCACTTTTATCACCATGACCTAGCACTTCTCACTAGGACTCAGCATTTTCTTTACCATGATTCAGCACTTTCCAGACTGTGACCCAGCACCTTCCTTACCATGACTCATTCTTTCCTCACCATGACTAAGCACCTTCCTCAGCATGACTCAGCCCTTCCTGACCATGACTCAGCCCTTCTTCACCATGACTCTGTGGTCTCCTGCCCATGACTCAGCACCTTTCTGATTATGAGTCAACCCTTCCTGACCATGACTCAGCCCTTTCCTATATTTCAATTAAATACACTTACCCCACAACAGTACTTTTCAGTAACTTCTCATCCATGTTGTCTATATCCATATATCAAAAGGCACTTAGAACCCAAACCCTAAATAACAGCCCGGCCAAGATCTGGTCCTAATATAACCTCCTCTCTCCTTCCTAGAGTACCCCTGTTAAGCTACAGATTTGTAGAAACTGAGTTTTAAAAACTCAAAACTGAGTTTAAAAACTCCCTTAGCTTCACATGGGAGAGCTATGGTTTCTTCAATTTAATGAGCTCACAAACACCACAGAATCCTGGTGAACTGCCTAAAATATGCACAGAGCAAGCAAATCTTCTCCTCTAAATTGCATTTCTACCCCTGGAGGGTCACACACATCCTGTCCCTGTGGTTACTTCTGAGCATAACATGACTTTATATGATCAACCCTAGTTCTATATACCATGATTCCAATAATTGAGCAGTCATTGGGAAAGTAAACTCTTGGCTTGATTCTAAAGTGATGATTTTAGTGCCAAACTTAGGTGAGGATGCTTAAGGTCCAACAATATCAGCAGTAACTTCACTAAGTCTCAGTGCTTGCAAGGTCCAATCCAGCCCTGGAATCTAAGCCAAAGAAGTACAGCCTAACAACCAAAAAAGGCCTCTAAATTCCTACTTGAATTTCTCCAAAAACATCAGAAAGGCTGCTCAATTCAACCCCCAGCAGCACTTCTTCCAAAGCCCTCTCCTCTCCTCTCTTTCCCCATGCTGAGCCTTGCCTCTCCCAGCCTCCCACCCCTCCCCCGTTCTCTGCTCTGCTTCCCACACCACCCCAGGCTCCCTGCAGCTCCTGCAGCTCCGCGTCATCTCCTTGGCCTCCCAGGGAGGAACGCAGGAGGACCTCCTTCCCTGTGAATTGTACTTTTTCTCACCATCGTTTTTGGAAGAAATATTCGAGAAGTACTAGTCAATAAAATTACTTTGCTTCCTTGGTCATCTCTTTTAAAAAGTGTAGTAAAGTACATACTATATACAATTTATGATTTCAACCACTTGTAAGTATACAGTTTAATGACATTAATACATTCACATTGTTGTGCAACCATCACTATCATCCACCTTCAGAGCTTTTCCACCTTCTCAAACTGAACCTCTGTATGCATTAAATGGTAATTCTTCATTAGCCCTCCTCTTTACCCCATGCCATCCACTAACCTGTTTTCTATCTCTGTGAATTTCACTCCTCCAGGAACTTTAAGTAGGTGGAATTACACAGTAATTCTTTTAGCGACTGGCTTATTCCATTTAGCATAACATCTTCAAGTTTTACCCATGTTACAACATATCTCAGAATTTCTTTCTTTTTTAAGGCTGAATATTATTCCATGTATGTATAAAAGGACACTTGACTTGCTTCTACCTTTTGGCTATTGGAAATAAGGTTATTATGAGCTCAGATGAACAAATATCTCTTCAAGTTCCATTTCACTGAGGTATATGCCTAGAAGTGGAATTTCTGGATCATATTTTTATTTCCTGAGAAACTACCATATTATTTTCCATACTGGATGTACATTTCATATCCCCACCAGCAGTATACAAGTATTCCCATTTCTTCACATTCTCTCCAATACTTGTTCTACTCTACAGGTTTTTTGTTATTATTGACAATAGAATGTTCAAACTACTGCACAATTGCACTCATCTAACATGCTAGCAAAGTAACACTCAAAATTATCCAAGCAAGGCTTCAACAGTACATGAACCGAGAATTTCCAGATGTTCAAGCTGGATTTAGAAATGGCAGAGGAACCAGAGATCAAATTGCCAACATCCGATGGATCATAGACAAAATAAGAGAGTTCCAGCAAAACATCTACTTCTGCTTTATTGGGGATTCCCTGGTAGCTCATTTGGTAAAGAATCCATCCGCAATGCAGGACACCCCAGTTCAATTCCTGGGTGGGGAAGATCCACTGGAGAAGGCACAGGCTAACCACTCCAGTATTCCTGGGCTTCCCTTGTGGCTCATCTGGTAAAGAATCCACCTGCAATGTGGGGGACCTGGGTTCGATCCCTGGGTTGGGAAGATCTCCTAGAGAAGGGAAAGGCTGCCCACTCCAGTTTTCTGGCTTAGAGAATGACATGGATTGTATAGTCCATGGGGTCACAAAGAATTGTACATGACTGAGTGATATTCACTAGAATTTTCACTTTCTGCTTTACTGACTAAGCCAAAGCCTTTGACTGTGTGGATCACAACAAACTGTGAAAAATTCTTAAAGAGACAGGAATAACAGACCACCTTATCTTCCTCCTGAGAATTCTGTATGCAGATCAAGAAGCAACAGAACAATGGACTGGTTCCAAATAGGGAAAGGAGTGTGTCAAGGCTGTATATTGTCACTCTGCTTATTTAACTTGTATGCAGAGTACATAGTGCGAAATGCTGGGCTAGATGAAGTACAAGCTGGAATCAAGATTGCCAGGAGAAATATCAATAACCTCAGATATGCAGATGACACCACCCTTATCGCAGAAAGTGAAGAGGAACTGAAAACCCTTTTGATGAAAATGAAAGAGGAGAGTGAAAAATTGGCTCAAAACTCAACATTGAGAAAACAAAGATCATGGCATCCAGTCCCATCACTTCATGGCAAATAGATGGGGAAACAAGGGAAACAGTGACAGACTTTCTTTTCTTGGGCTCCAAAATCACTGCAGATGGTGACTGCAGCCATTAAATTAAAAGATGCTTGCTCCTTGGAAGAAAAGCTATGACCAACCTAGACAGCATGTTAAAAAGCAGAGACATTACTTTGCCAACAAAGATCCATCTAGTCAAAGCTATGGTTTTTCTAGTAGTCATGTATGGATATGAGAGTTGGACCATAAAGAAAGCTGAGCACTGAAGAATTGATGCTTTTGAACTGTGGTGCTGGAGAAGACTCTTGAGTCCCAAGGAGATCTAACCAGTCAATCCTAAAGGAAATCAGTCCTGAATATTCCCTGGAAGGACTGATGCTGAAGCTAAAGCTCCAATACTTTGGCCATCTGATGCAAAGAACTGACTCACTGGAAAAGACCCTGATGCTGGGAAAGACTGAAGGCAGGAGGAGAAGGGGACAATAGAGAATGAGATGGTTGGATGGCATTACCAACTCAATGAACATGAGTTTGAGCAAGCTCTGGGAGTTGGTGATGGACAAGGAAGCCTGACACGCTGCAGTCCATGGGATTGTAAAGAGCTGGACACGACTGAGCAGCTAAACTGAACTGAATCCTATTGGGTGTTATTGATCACCTCACTTTACTCTCACAATAATGCTGGCTATCATTAACTCCATTTTACAGAAGAGAAGAGCCAGAAGTATCAGGGGACTCATAAAGGACAATGGTAGAAGAGGGGTTTGAGCCCTGATTTCCCTGCAGAGACAAAGCTCAGACCACTGGACTGAGCCAAGCTGCAGCCCGAGGATGATTCAGTGTTCACTGTGGAGGTGGTGAACGGGACCACCCTGGGGGTTCCTGCATATGAAGCCATCATAGGGGCACCTCTCCAGCTCAGGGCCCTTGCCAGCTGGGGCAGGACTCACTGCATAGGAGCCTGGCCCCTCCCTTTCCCGCCTGCTCATCCAGCTCTTGGCAAGAAGCTGTCTGAAGGCTCCAGGAGGGCTTGAAAGTGAAAGTGAAAGTGAAGTCGCTCAGTCGTCTCCGACTCTTTGTGACCCCATGGACTGTAGCCTATCAGGCTCCTCCGTCCATGGAATTTTCCAGGCAAGAGTGCTGGAGTGGATTGCCATTTCCTTCTCCAGGGGATCTTCCCGACCCAGGAATCGAACCCACATCCCCCGCATTGCAGGCAGACTCTTTACCGTCTGAGCCACCAGGGAAGCCTTTGGGACACACAATTATACAAATGGCTTCTCAGAAAGACCTGGTTTCCTGTTTATGACTCTATTCTCTACTGTCTGCCCCTGGCTGGGAGGGTTCTGTGTTTCAAGCAAACTGCCTCAGTGTCATATATGTGAGAGCCACTCAGCAAGGTGTAGAGGTGTCCACTTCACTCCAAGCTCATCATAAAGTGCTCCTGGGCCACGAGGATGGGAGCATCAGGGAACACAGAGACAGCAGTCCCTCTGCTAAGGTCTCACTGAGGTCCATGCTAAGTAAGAGGGCAGTGGCTGGCACACAGATGGCACTGACATTTCCCACAGGTTAGGGACTACATAACTGGAAGGGCGTCTGCTTCAGAGTTGGCCCCACAGGCCACCCCAGCACAGAGACTGTGAAGGCATGGCCTGGCAGCCTGTGGAAAGCTCTCCTGTAAGGGACCCACTCACCAACCTGAAGGTAGGAGGGGGGCTCCACGGCTCAGAACCCTCCAGGGGCCGTTCACTCTCACTCAGCTCTCTTACTCTCCAGCCCAGAAGGCAATCAAGCATCCCCAAGTGTTCTGTAGTCTCTGTGTAGTTCCAAAACAAAGATACCCCACATAAAAACATATCCATGTATCTTCACCATTTTAAAAAGTATTTCAGCATTATGCAACTTTAGTCATGACCCTGGCATGAGGAAGAAGAAAAAAAAAAAAATTGAACTTGGTCCCCTGGGGCCATTGGTTTTAGTGTGGACTTCCGCCAAGCCCCAAACAAAAATCCCCTGCCCTGGTTCGAGTTGTGTTCTGTGTGGGAACTTAGAGGTGCAAAAGAAGCCCCCGCCCCCATGCAGACTGTAAGGTTCAGAAAGCACAGAGACCACACACTTCCACATGCAGACATGCAGCTCGGCATGTGTGGACCTGCGTATGCACAGTCACGCTTTATTCACCACCGTCTCTCCAGGCCACGCCACAGGGCGCCTGCACGAGGGACCAGCAGGAAGTCCTCTGTGACCACCCCTTTCTTGCCCTCCTTTGTTTTCCTCAGGCAATTGCAGCTCTTACAAAGAGTCTTTTAAAAGGCCATCTCCAACATCCAGACACGACTTAATTGGCATTTTTCATTAAATACTCTCTACCTAAAAAAAGCTTAATGGTGAGAGAAAAAGTTAGTTTACTCAAGTACACTCAGCCCTTCCATCTGCAATTAATTAAATCTTCAGATGCAGAGCTCACGGATACAGAGGGCTGAGTTATACTGGGCCACTTTATATAAGGGACTTGGGCATCCATGGACTTTGGTATCCTCAGGGGTCCTGGAATTAATCCCGTGGATACCAAGAAAAGACTGTATATACTTTTTAGCTTTCCCAGTAATCCTATTAGCTGAGAAATTCAAGCTGAATTTACGGGGAGCAAAGCCCTAACATTGATAGAATGTGACTTTCCTAACTCTCTTAAGGGAATGACCTATTTTTTTATTGTATGATAAAGAAGGCAGCACTTGCCCAAATAGTCTGAACCCCTAATTGCTAGGTACATGCATATTTTATTCCCCAAATTAAAATCTTTCATAAAACCTCTCAAAAAATCACAGGATGGTCAAGAACATAATTATAATCATAATTTCTGACAAACAGATGAATTTGTTGAAGACCTCAAGTTGGCTGATTTGGGACAACTAATATGTCATTAAATGTTAAGCCTTCTCCTTTGCAAATTTCTCAGAGAAAACACAAAAGATGTAGTGTGGATAAGCCTGAAACTGAAGCAGGGTGCGCATGCCCATGAGATGGGTATGAGGTAAGGATACAGAAACAACAGGACTTGTTTATTCAATGGGGCAGTTTCCCCAGAAGGCAATCATGTGAGATGACCTCTAACAAATAATCTTGAAGCAAAACTGAATTGTGACTTCTGTAGAGTCTCAAGGAATAACAAAGTAAAGTAAAATGAACAAATAGGAAAGTCCCCAGAAACAAAGAAACTCGAAACTAATAAAACTTTCGTATTTTTACCTCAAACACTTTCCAGCCTCATTTAGCAAACAGCACATTTGCCATCTCTCCAGCTGAAAACCAAAATGAAGCTTGACCAACCCCATGAAACAGAGAAGATGAACGCTCCCTCTGAAGGGAATCCACAAGGGAGTGTCCACAGTTCCGGCCACAGCACCAGGATTGGAATAAGCAAATGGTCCTCTAGGGTAACTACTGTAGCCGGTATAATGGACAGCCAGATAGATACGTACTGATGTTTGCTTTCATATACAAAACTTGCTCTTACTTTCTTGTCTGAGCCTTAAATTATGACATCACACAGTTCAAGATTTCTTCCCTGATACATTCAGTGAATAAAAACCCAGCTGGGGTGGTGTTATGACACTGTAGCCCCAGCCTTCCTCACCTCTCACTGGCTCCCTAGCACTTTTTACATCTGTGGCCTCCTGGAGGGCTGGCCTGAAACAGACTTCTGAAGGAGAAGCTGCTTCATCCCTGGACGCCCTCATCCTGTCAGTGAAGCTCCCTTCCTCCTCCACAGACGGACCTGCTGCATGGCGGTCAGTGGCCATGTCTGTGAATAGTCCCTGGATTCAGACAGATCGCTCAGGGAGCTCAGGGACAGTGCTGTGGGTCACACAAGCAAGGGTCCTCCATCAAAGTTTGGGGACAACTATGGGAAGGGACCATCAGGCCAGAGCAGCAGGGCCCCGGACAGCAGCTGGGCTCAGGGCCCCTTGGCAGCCTCTCCCTGGCCTGCTGTGGGACACATTTCACAAGCTTGTGGAGTGTGTCCATTTTCCTTGTGTAGGATTATCACATCCCTCTCCTGAGGGAGGAAAAGGGAGGACTTTCCAGTAATTAAAAACTTTTATGAGGCCAAGGAAGGAAAAAACTAGATCTCAATAATTAAAACTAAATTCATAAAACCTGAAATTGCTGCGTTTAGTCAATAAGTTGTGTCCAACTCTTTTGTGACCCCATGGACTGTAGAACACCAGTCTCCTCTGTCCATGGGATTTCCCATTCAAGAATCCTGAAGCAGGTTGCCACTTCCTTTCTCAGGGTATCTTCCTGGCCCAGGGATTGAATTCACATCTCTCACATCTCTCACACTGGCAGGCAGGTTCTTTATCACTGAGCCACCAGGGAAGCCCTTGAATTAGGCTGTCAAAAAAACCTGACCATAGCTCAACCTACAGCTGAGGATAGGAGCAGGACAAGCATCCCACCTCTCCTGACCGTAATTAAAATGTGTCTGGTCTTCAGCAACCTGTTGGTTATTTAGAAATGCATTATTTAATCTCCACATGTTTGTGTTTTTTTCAGTTTTTTCCTATCATTGATATATAGACTCATAGCATTGTGGTCATAAATGATGCTTGATATGATTTCAACTTTCTTAAATTATTTTGAGGCTTGATTTGTGACCCAACAAGTGATCTATCCTGGAAAATGTCATGTGCACTTGAGAAGAAACTGTATTCTTCTGCATTTGGATGGAATGTCCTGAAGATATCAGTTAGGTCCATGGGGTCTAATGTGTCATGTAAGGCTTGTGTTTCCTTATTAATATTCTGTTTTGATGATTTGTCCATTGGTGTAAGCGAAAGGTTAAAGTTCCCTACTAATACTGTGTTACTGTCAATTTCCCCTTTTATGTCTGTTAATGTTTGCCTTATGTATTGAGGTGCTCCTATGTTAGGTTCACAAATATTTACAATTATTATATCTTCTTCTTGAATTGATCTCTTGATCATTATGTAGGATCCTTCCTTATTTATTCTGATATTCTTTAAGTTCTATTTTGTCTGATATGAGAATTCTACTCCGGCTCTCTTTTGATGACTGTCTGCATGGAATATCTTTTTCCATCCTCTCACTTTCAGTTTCTATGTGTCTCTAGGTCTAAAGTGAGTCTTTTTGGACAACACATATATGGGTCTTGCTTTTGTATCCATTGAGCCAGTCTGTGGTTTTTGGTCGGAGTGATTAACTCATTTATATTTACAGTAATTACTGATACATATGTTCCTATTATACTGTATATATCCATATATACTGATATATATGCTCCTATTGACTTAGAAGCAGAAGATATTAAGAAGAGATGGCAAGAATACACAGAAGAACTATACAAAAAAGATCTTAATGATCCAGATAACCACAATGATATGATCACTCACTTAGAGCCAGACATCCTGGTATGCAAAGTCAAGTGGGCCTTAGGAAGCATCACTATCAACAGTGCTACTGGAGGTGATGGAATTCCAATTGAGCAATTTCAAATTCTAAAAGATGATGCTATGAAAGTGCTGCACTCAATATGGCAGCAAATTTGGGAAACTCAGCAGAAGCCTCAGGATTGGAAAAGGTCAGTTTTCATTCCAATCCCAAAGAAAGGCAATGCCAAAGAATGTGCAAACTACTGCACAATTGCACTCATCTCACATGCCAGCAAAGGAATATACTGAAAATTCTCCAAGCCAGGCTTCAACAGTACATGAACCATGAACTTGCAAGTGTTCAAGCTAGATTAAGAAACAGCAGAGGAACAAGAGATCAAATTGCCAACATCCATTGGATCATCAAAAAAGCAAGAGAGTTCCAAAAAAACATCTACTTCTGCTTTTAATGACTATGCCAAAGCCTTTGACTGTGTGGATCACAACAACTGTGGAAAATTCTTAAAGAGATGGGAATAACAGACCACCTTAACAACCTCCTCAGAAACCTGTATGCAGGCCAAGAAACAACAGTTAGAACCAGACATGGAATAACAGACTGGTTCCAAATAGGGAAAGGAATACGTCAAGGCTATATATTGTCACTCTGTTTATTTAACTTTATGCAGAGCACATCATGCGAAATGCTGGGCTGGATGAAGCACAAACTGGAATTGAAATTGCAGGAAGAAATATCAATAACCTCAGATATGCAGATGACACCACTTTTATAGCAGAAAGTGAAGAAGAACTAAAGAGCCTCTTGATGAAAGTCAAAGAGGAGAGTGAAAAAGGCTTAAAACTCAACATTCAAAAAATGAAGATCATGGCATCCAGTCCCATCATTTTCTGGCAAATAGATGAGGAAACAATGCAAACAGTGAGAGAGTTTATTTTCTTGGGCTCCAAAATCACTGCAGATGGTGACTGCAGCCATGAAATTAAAAGATGCTTGCTCCTTGGAAGAAAAGCTATCACCAACCTAGACAGCATATTAAAAAGCAGAGATGTTATTTGTCAACAAATGTCCATCTAGTCAAAGCTACTGGTTTTTCCAGTAGTCATATACAGATGTGAGATTTGGAGTATAAAGAAAGCACAGTGCCTAAGAATTAATGCTTTTGAACCGAGGTGTTGGAGAAGACTCTTGAGTCCCTTGGACTCAAGGAAATCCAACCAGTCCATCCTAAAGGAGATCTGTCCTGAGTATTCATTGCAAGGACTAATGCTGAAGCTGAAACTCCAATAAACTCTTTTGGCCACCTGATGCAAAGAACTGACTCATTGGAAAAGACCCTGATGCTGGGAAAGATTGAAGGCAGGAGGGGAAGGGGACAACAGAGGATGAGATGGTTGGATGGCATCAGTGACTCAATGGACATGTGTTTGAGCAAGCTCTGAGAGTTGGTGATGGACAGAAAAGCCTGGTGTGCTGCAGTCCACAGGATTGTGAAGAGTCAGACATGATAGAGTGAACTGAACTGATATTTCTGTTGGCGTTTTCTTAATTGCTTTGGGTTTGTTTTTGTAGGTCTTTTCCTTCTTTTGTGTTTCCAGCCTATAGAAATCCCTTTAACATTTGCTGTAAAGCAGGTTCAGTGGTGCTAAATGCTCTTAACTTTGTCTTGTCTGTAAAGTTTTTGATTTCTCCAACAATTTTGAATGATATCCTCGTTGGGTAGAGTATTGTTGGCTGTAGATTTTTCCCTTTCAGTATTTTAAATATATTCTGCCATTCCCTTCTGGCCTGTAGAGTTTCTGCTGAAGGATCAGCTGTTAATTGTATGTGGCTTCTTTTGTATATTACTTGTTGCTTTCCCTTGCTGCTTTTAATATTCTTTCTTTGTGTTTAATCTGTTACTCTGATTAGTATGTGTCTTTGTGTGTTTTTCCTTGGGTTTATCCTTTATGGGGCTCTCTGCACTTCTTGGACCTATTTCCTTTCCCATATTAGGGAAATTCTCAACTATAATCTCTTCAAAAAATTTCTCAGATCCTTTGTTTTACTTTTCTTCTCTGGAACCCCTATAATTTGAATTTAATACCATCATACATTTAATATCATCCTAGAGGTCTCTGGGACTATCTTCAATTCTTTTTTCTTTATTCTGCTCTTCAGCAGTTATTTTCACTGTTCTCTCTTCCATCTCACGTATCCATCTTCTGTCTTAGTTATTGTGCTACTGATTCCTTCCAGGGTATTTTTAATTTCAGTAATTGTATTGTTTGTCTCTGTTTATTCTTTATTTCTTCTAGCTCCTTGCTGAGTGTGTTAACTGACTCTTGCACTCTGTTCTATTTTTGAGGTTTTAGGTAATCTTTACTACCATTACTCTGAATTCTTTTTCAAGTAGTTTGCCTATTTCTTCCTCGATTATTTGGTCTTATAGTTTTTACCTTGTTTCTTCATTTGCTTAATATTTCTCTGTTTTTTTTACTCCAACTTACTGTGTTTGAGGTCCCCTTTCTCCAGGCTACATGGTTGTAGTTCTTCTTCCTTTTGGTCTGTCTCTGCCCTTGGTGGGTGAGGTTGGCCCAGTGGTTTGTTTAGGTTTCATGTTGGGAGGGACTTGTGCCTACATTCTGGTCAGAGGAGGTGAGTTTTTTCTCTCTGGTGGGCAGGGCGGTGTGAGGTGGTATGTTTAGACGTGTCTGTGGGAAGTCTGTCTGCAGATGATTAGGTTCGTGTGTATCTTGCTTGTTGTTTGGGTGAAGCATCCTACACTGAGTGCTGCTGGCAGTTGGGTGATGCTGGGTCTTGGATACAGCTGGAGCCTTTGTAGTTGTTATCACTAATTAATACTCCCTGGGATCAGTCGTTTTCTGGCAATTTAGTGCCCTGAACTCAGCACGCCCACCCTAGAGTCTCAGGCCCCATCACTGGCCAGGGGAAGCAAGAGCCCACTAACTGCTTGTTATGGCATTAAAGCTGATTAAAACAAACACAGTAAAACAAACAAACAAAAAAAAAAAACAAAATAAAAAATTTTAAATTTCTAGGAAAAAAAAGACCATGAAAACACAATGACTCAAAACCCACAGGATGCAACAAAAGCAGTTCTAAGAGAGAAATTTATAGCAATACAATCCAATCTCAAGACACAAGAAATACCATAAAATACACAACCTAACTTTACCCTAAAACAACAGAAAAAAGAACCAAAAAACCCCCAATGCTAGTATGAGGACAGAAATCATAAAAATCAGAACAGAAATAAAAAGAAAAGAAATGAAGGAGACAAAAGTAAAGATTAATAAAACTAAAGGCTGGTTGTTTAAGATAGATAAAGTTACAGATCATTAGCCAGACTCATCAAGAAAAAAAGGGAGAAGACTCAAATCAACAAAATTAGAAATGAAAAAGGAGAGGTTACAACAGACTGCAGAAATACAAAGAATCCTAAAAGACCTAATGAGCAACTATATGCCAATAAAAAGGCAACCTGGAAGAAATGGACAGATTCTTAGAAAACGTCAACCTTCCAAGACTGAACCAGGAAGAAATAGAAATCATGAACAAGTCAGTCATAAGCACTGAAATTGAATTTGTGATCAAAAATTCCAAAAAACAAAAGCCTTGGAGCAGATAGCTTCAAGGTGAATTCTGTCAAATGTTTAGAGACAAGCTAATGCCTATCCTCAAACTCTTCCAAAAAAACGAAGGGGAAGGAACAATTTCAAACTTATTCTATGAGTCCACCATCACCCTGATACCAAAATCAGATAAAGACATCACACACAAAAAAAATTATAGGTCAATATCACTTGAGCGCAGGCGGCGGAGGCTCAAGCCGCACTTGAGCGCGGCCGAGAGCTACCGACATCGACANCAATGGACGTGAGTCTGAGTGAACTCCGGGAGTTGGTGATGGACAGGGAGGCCTGGCGTGCTGCGATTCATGGGGTCGCAAAGAGTTGGGCACGACTGCGCGACTGAACTGAACTGAACTGATCACTGATGAACATAGATGGAAAAATCCTCAATAAAATTCTA
Organism: Aepyceros melampus; assembly: GCA_006408695.1. Lineage (NCBI taxonomy): Eukaryota > Metazoa > Chordata > Mammalia > Artiodactyla > Bovidae > Aepyceros > Aepyceros melampus. The sequence continues at coordinate 36,768 of SJXQ01000524.1, read as the reverse complement.
GCAAACAGAATCCAACAACACATTAAAAGAACCATACACCATGATCAAGTTGGGTTTGTCCAAGAGATGCAAGAATTCTTCAACATCTGCAAATCAATGTGATATACCATATTAACATATTTAAATATAAAAGTCATATTATAATCACAATAGATGCAAAAAAGCTTTTGACAAAATTCAGCACCCATGTATGATAAAAATTCTTCAGAATGGGCATAGTTAAATACAATATAATAAAGGCCATATTTAATAAACTCACAACAAATGTTATTCTCAATGGTGAAAAACAAAGTATTTCCTCTAAGATCAGGAAAAAGACAAAACTGCCCACTCTCATCACTATAATTCAACATAGTTTTGGAAGTCATGGCAATCAGAGAAGGAAAAGAAATAAAAGGAATCCAGACTGGAAAAGAAGAAGTAAAACTCTCACTGTTTGCAGATAATATGATGTTCTATAAAGAAAACCCTAAGGATACTATCAGAAAATTACTGGAGCTAATCAGTGAATTGCCATGGATAGAATCTCCACAGCAATGTTGAATAAAAATAGCAAGAAGCAATATTCTTTTTTTATTCCTAGTCCTACGAGGAAAGGATCCCCTGGAAAAGAGAACTGCTATCCACTCCAATATCCTCACCTGGAGAATTCCATGGACCAAAGGGCATGGTGGGCTACAGTCCATGGGATAGCAAGGACGTGGACACGACTGGGCGACTAAGCAGACACACAGACAATCAGTGAATTTAGTAAAGTCACAGGATACAAAATCAATACACAGAAACCACTTGCCTTCCTATACATTAACATTAATGAAAAATCAGAAAGAAAATTAAGGAATCAATCCCGTACACCACTGTAACAAAAAGAAAAAAAATCTATGAATAAAATTACCTAGGGAGACAAAAGAGATGTATACAGAAAACTAAAAGACGTTGATGAAAGAAATCAAAGCTGACACAAACAGATGGAGAGATGTCCCATGTTCTTGGACTGGAAGAAACAATATTGTGAAAATGACCATAGTACTCAAAGCAATCGACATATTCTAAGCAATCCCTATCAAATTACCAATGGCATTCTTCACAGAACTAGAACAAAAAAAAATTCACAATTTTTATGAAAACACAAAAGACTCCGAATATGCAAACAATCTTGAGAAAAAAGAACACAGTTGGAAAAATCAGCCTTCCTGATTTTACACTATACTAAAGCTGCAGTCAACAAGACACTATGGTACTGGCACAAAAACAGAAATATAGACCAATGGAACAAGATAGAAAGGCCAGAGATAAACCCGTGCACCTACAGGTACCTCATCTTTGACAGAGGAGGCAAGAATATACAAGGGGGAAAAGACAATCTTTTCAATAAGTGGAGCTAGGAAAACGGGACAGCTGTGTGTGAAAGAATGAAATTAGAACACTTTCTAACACCATACACAAAGATAAACTCAAAAAGAACTAAAAACCTAAATGGAAGACCAGAGACAATCAAAATCTTAGAGGAAAACATATGCAGGACACTCTTTGACATAAATCACAGCAAGATCCTGTGACCCACCATCCAGGGTACAGATAAAACAGTAAAAACTAAACAAGTGGGACCTAATTAAACTTAAAAGTGTTACACAGCAAAGGAAACTATCAGTTAAGTTCAGTCACTCAGTCGTGCCTGACTCTTTATGACCCTATGGACTGTAGTACACGAGGCTTCCCTGTTCATCACCAATTCCTGGACTTTACTCAAACTCATGTCCATCATGTCAGTAATGCCATCCAACCATCTCATCCTCTGTCATCCCCTTATCCTCCCATATTCAATCTTTCCCAGCATCATGTTTTTTTCCAGTGAGTCAATTTTTCACTTCAGATGGCCAAAGTATTGGAGTCTCAGCTTCAGCATCAGTCCTTTCAATGAATATTCAGGACTGATTTCCTGTAGGATAGACTGGTTGGATCTCCTTGCAGTCCAAGGGACTCTTAAGAATCCTCTCCAGCACCACAGTTCAAAAGCATCAATTCTTTGACATTCAGCCTTCTTTATGGGCCAACTCTTTCAACCATACATGACTACTGGAAAAACCATAGCTTTGACATATCATTCATAGAGACTGCTTATCATTCATAATGATAAGGTCAAGCATTCCAGTGAGTCAATTTTTCACTTCAGATGGCCAAAGTATTGGAGTCTCAGCTTCAGCATCAGTCCTTTCAATGAATATTCAGGACTGATTTCCTGTAGGATAGACTGGTTGGATCTCCTTGCAGTCCAAGGGACTCTTAAGAATCCTCTCCAGCACCACAGTTCAAAAGCATCAATTCTTTGACATTCAGCCTTCTTTATGGGCCAACTCTTTCAACCATACATGACTACTGGAAAAACCATAGCTTTGACATATCATTCATAGAGACTGCTTATCATTCATAATGATAAGGTCAAGCCTGCCTGACCTTTGCCCAGAAGTGAGTGAAGTCGCTCAGTCATGTCCGACTCTCTGTGACCCCCATGGACTGTAGCCTACCAGATTCCTCCATCTATGGGACTTTCCAGGCAAGAATACTGGAGTGGGTTGCCATTTCCTTCTCCAGGAGATTTTCCCGACCCAGGGACTGAACCTGGGTCTCCTGCATTGTAGACAGACGCTTTACCATCTGAGCCAATGGATCTTTATTGGCAAAGTAATATCTCTGTTTTATAATATGCTGTCTAGGTTGGTCATAGCTTTTCTTCCAAGTAGCAAGCTTCTTTTAATTTCATGACTGCAGTCACCATCTGCAGTGATTTTGGAGCCCAAGAAAAGAAAGTCTGTCACTGTTTCCATTGTTTCCTCATCTATTTATCATGAAGTGATGGGACTGGATGCTATGATCTTTGTTTTTTGAATGCTGAGTTTTAAGCCAATTTTTTCATTCTCCTCTTTAACTTTCATCAAGAGGCTCTTTAGTTCCTATTCCCTTTCAGCCATAAGGGTGGTATCATATGCATATCTGAGGTTATTGATATTTCTCATTGCAACCTTGATTCCAGCTTGTGCTTCACCAACCTGGCACTTTGCATGATGTACTCTGTATATAAGTTAAATAAGCAAAGTGAGTGAAGCTGTCCGACTCTGCAACCCCATGGAATATAGTCCATGGAATTTTCCAGGCCAGAATACTGGAGTGGGCAGCCTATTCCTTCTCCAGGGGATCTTCCCAACACAGGGATCAAACCCAGGTCTCCCTCACTGCAGACAGATTCTTTATCACTTGAGCCACAGGAAAGCCCAAGAATACTGGAGTTGGTAGCCTATCCCTTCTCCAGCAGATCTTCTTGACTCAGGAATCAAGCCAGGGTCTTCTGCATTGCAGGTGGATTCTTTACCAACTGAACAATCAGGGAAGTCCAAGGTGAAAGTCACTCAGTTGTGTCCAACTCTTTGTGATCCATTAGACTGTACAGTCTATGGAATTTGGAATTCTAAGCAAAAGGTGACAATATACAGCCTTGACATACTCCTTTCCCAATTTGGAACCGGTCCATTGTTCCATGTCTAGAGCTATCTGCTGCTTCTTGACCTGCATACAGATTTCTCAGGAGGCAGGTAAGGTAGTCTGGTATTCCCATTACCTTCTTCCAACAACACTACAGACAAGTCTATACATGGACACCACCAGCTGGTCAATAACAAAATCAGGTTGATTCTATTATTTGCAGCCGAAGATGGATAAGCTCTATACAATCAGAAAATATAAGACCAGGAGCTGACTGTGGCTCAGATTATGAATTCCTTATTGCAAAATTCAGACTTAAATTGAATAAAGTAGGGAAAACCAGCAGACCATTCAGGTATGACCTAAATCAAATCCCTTATGGTTATACAGTGGAAGTAACAAATAGATTCAAGGGATTACATGTGATAGATAGAGTACCTAAAGAACTATGGACAGAGGTTTATAACATTGTACAGGAGGTGGTGATCAAAACCATCCCTAAGAAGTAGAAATGCAAAAGGGCAAAATGGTTGTCTGAGGAGGCCTTACAAATAGCTGAGAAGAGGAGAGAAGTGAAAAGCAAAGGAAAAAGGAAAGATATACCCATTTGAACACAGAGTTCCAAAGAATAGCAAGGAGAGATAAGAAAGCCTTCCTAGGTGATCAATGCAAAGAAGAGAGGAAAACAATAGAATGGGAAAAACTAGAGATCTTTTCAAGAAAATTAGAGATACCAAGGGAACATTTCATGCAAAGATGGACATAATAAAGGACAAAAATGGTATAGACCTAACAGAAGCAGAAGATATTAAGAAGTGACAAGAATGCACAGAACTATTAAAAAAAATCTTCATGACCCAGATAACCATGATGGTGTGATCACTCACCCAGAGCCAGATATCCGGGAGTCAAGTGGACCTAAGGAAACATCACTACAAACAAAGCTAATGGAGGTGATGGAATTCCAGCTGAGCTAATTCAAATCCTAAAAGATGATGCTGTGAAAAGTGCTGCACTCAATAGGCCAGCAAATTTGGAAAACTCAGCAGTGTCCACAGGACTGGAAAAGATCAGTTTTCATTCTAATCCCAAAGAATGGCAATGCCAAAGAATGTTCGAACTACCACACAATTGTACTCATCTCACACACTAGCAAAGTAATGCTCAAAATTTTCCAATGTAGGCTTCAACAGTACGTGAACCAAGAACTTCCAGATGTGCAAGCTGAATTTAGAAAAGGCAGAGGAACCAGAGATCAAATTGCCAACATCTGTTGGATTATAGAAAAATCAAAAGAATTTCAGAAAAACGTCTACTTCTGCTTCATTGACTATGCCAAAGCCTTTGCCTGTGAGTATCACAATAAACTGTGGAAAATTCTTAAAGGAAGCTATAAACAAGGTGCAAAGACAACCCTCAGAATGGTGGAAAATAACAGCAAATGAAACAACTGACAAAGGATTAATTTACAAAATACACAAGCAGCTCATGCAACTCAATACCAGAAATATAAACAGCCCAATCAAAGAGTGGGCCAAAGACCTAAACAGACATTTCTCCAAAGAAGACATACAGATGACTAATAAACACATGAAAAGATGCTCAACATACTATTATTAGAGAAATGCAAATCCAAACCACAATGAGATGTAACCCCACACCAGTCAGAATGGCCATCATCAAAAAGTCTACAAACAATAAATGCCGGGAGGGTGTGGATAAAATCTTGCACTGTTGGTGGGAATATAAATTGATACAGCCACTATGGAGAACAGTATGGAGATTCCTTAAAAATCTAGGAATTAAACTATCATATGACCCAACAATCCGACTAGTGGGCATATACCCTGAGAAAATCGTAACTGAAAAGGACACATGTATCCCAATGCTGACTGTAGCAGAATTTACAATAGCTAGCACATGAAAGCAACCTAGATGTCCATCAACAGATGAATGGATAAAGAATTTTGGTATATATGCACAATGGAGTATCACTCAGCTATAAAAAGGAACACATTTGAGTCAGTTCTAATGAATTGGATAAACCTTGAGCCTATGATTCAGAATGAAATGTCAGAAAGAGAAAACCAAATATCATATATTAATGCATATACTTGGACTCTAGAAAGATGGTACTGAGGAACCTATTTGCAGGGCAGCAGTGGAGATGCAGACATAGGGAACAGACTTGTGGACACAGTAGGCAGAGGAGAGTATGGGATGAATTGAAAGAGTACCATGGAAACACATATATTGCCATATGAAAAATAGACAGCCAGGCAGAATTTTCTATATGATAAAATGAGCTCAAACTAGTGCTCTTTGACAACTTAAGAGTGGTGGGATGGATTGGGAGGTGGGAGGGAGGTTCAAGAAGGAGTGGACATATTTATACCTACGGCTGCTTCATATTGTTGTATGCCAAAAACCCACACATTATTGTAAAGCAATTATCCTCCAATTAAAAGTAGATAATTTTTTTTAAAAAGATGCGTCTGGTCAGCCAAGCTGTGGAGAGACATGGCTGATCATGCCTGGACCACAGAGAGGCCTGGGGATCTGGGAGAAGGAAAGCAAAGGATCAGCACGGTCTTCAGAGATCTCCCGCGCCCACGACTCTGCACTTCCCGGACCCTCTTCTCACTTAGGAGCCCTCAGCATCAGGATGGTGGCAGGCAAGCAGATCTTGGAGGATGAAGCAACTCAACAGAGGAAAGGCCACATCCCACAAAGGCAAGTCTGAAATATGCCCCTTAGGGACCACAGTGAGGCGGAGCTGCTTCTGTTAGAGAAGAAGCCTGCTTTCCCAGATCCTCCTGCCTCAAGAGTTGTCTTCAGCTCTCCTTGAGTGTGTCTTCCCCAAGCTGGAGGTGAGTGGGACCCTTCCCCAACAGTAGCCTAACCTGGTGTGATTATTTAAGTGTGTCCACTTGTCTGCTCAGTCAAGCTCCTGGCTAATGTGGAGCCGCTTGGTGTGGCCTCACCCCTGCAGGAGTCAGGACTGCCTTAGAATCGGGGTCAGGGAAGCCCCCTCACCTGTGTCAGCAGGAACCCTCCAACATGCAGAAACGACATGTCGGCGTCTCGGGCTTTAGTCTTTACTAAAACCTCAGACGAGCAGAGGGCACTGTCATCCTTTGCTGTCAGCACCATCCTTCCTTGGTAAAGCATCCTCTTGGCAGACCCCCAGTACACACACGCATTGTGGACGTGCCTGTGTCTCCCCTGTGTCTCCCTGAAGGGCCAGAGCCCCCCTCGTCCCCACACAGGTCAGGGTAGAGAGAGGCAGTCATGTGATCGAGGGCAGGCCTCAGAAGCAGTGACACGGTGGCTGAGGGAGCAGAGGGGGCCGATCCCCACAGCCCGGCCACCGACCTCTGCGCAGGCCTCGCCCTGCGGGGCCCCTCAGGTGCTAGCTGTGCTCCAAGCTGGTCCTCTAGCCTCGGTCAGTCCCACTTCTGACAGATGCCCTTTCTGCTTGTCTCCACACTTGGGAATCCTGTCTGGGGAGCTGAGCTAATGCAGACTGAGCAGTGTAGAGGGAGGTACTATTCATGGAACTCCGAACTCCACTCAGTATCGCAGAGATTCTTCAAATGAATCATTCAAATTTAACTTCAAAGTTTAAACTATTTTTAAACTAAACTGTTAAAAACAGGGATTTAAACATTTATAATAGGAGGTTACCTTTAGGGGCACACCTCTGGAGGACTTGAAGGAAGCATGATGGAACCTTCTGGGGGCTGAGAATATTCCATATCTTATTATTAGTACTGCTCTGAGAGTACAGGGATATGATTATACAATAATGCGGGCCTACTTAATGCCACTGAACTATCCACTAAAAAATGGTTAGGATAGTAAATTTTATGTTATAACCACAATTTTAAAAAATATATTAAAACTGAACTCAAAACGCTCCTTTAAAATTATTTCAATAAATAAGAGATAAACTAGAAAACAAGTATAGGCATCAATGTTTTAAATCCATCAAGATTTGTACGCTTTACTTCCTGTAAGTTATATCCTAAATAAAACAACAAAGCAAAAAAAAAAAAAAAACAAACACACACTACTACATACCAAATATAAAATGTTGATAAACCTCAAGCTTCCCCAGTTTCTCAAGGTACCAGACTATTTCATTTTCTAAAGGACTCAGGACAGCCCCTCCTACTACAGCTGGATTCTGAGATTTGAGGCAGCTGCTCAAAACCTCCTGGCACTGGCAACCGCATATCTATGTGATTCAGATTATTTTTCCACTCTGTGGGATGCTGGAATGACAAAATCATAGTGACAGATTATGGGTAAGCAGTAGCCAGGATTAGGGAAAGACAGGGAAGGAAAGGGTGATTCGGGGCCAGTCTAAGGGAACTGCTTGGAAGGGATGAACCAGTTTTGTTCTTGACTGTTGAGGAGGATGGTTGAATTTACACACGATAAAATGTCATGGAACAACAGGTAAAAGCAAACCCCAAAATGAACGAATGCAAAAACCAGTGAAACCTGAACAAGACCTGTAGTCTAGTTCATTGCGTCGCCCCAATCAGTTTCCTGGCTTTGGAAATCCACTACAGTCATGTGACATGTCACTATAAGAAGCCGAATGATTGATGAGAGACTTTTCTGTACTATTTTGACAACTTAAAGAACGTCTATAATTATTTCAAAAACGAAGGTAAAAAAAATATAGATGTAAACTGGATGAGACTGCTGTAAGACTTCCATAAGCCCAGTGTTCACATTATTATTTTCATCAAATGCACCCATTATTCTTACTGGCTAACTTCATACAAGTAAATTGTGACATATCAGGATAAATGTATACTAAATAAACACCATGTAGGTTTTGTGACTGTTTTGAAAGAAACTGACAGTATGTGGTTAAGTGTCAAATGAGTAACATTATGGATTGCACTGGGTCCTCCCCAAAACCGTAAGTTGAAGCCACAACCCTCGGCGTGGAGGTATTTGGGGACAGGGACTTTGAAGAAGTAATTAAGTTTAAATAAGGTCATCAGAGTGGGGCTGTGATCAAAGATAAGTGGTGTCCTTATAAAAAGAGGAGGTCGGGGCACAGGAACACACAGAGAGAAGGCACAGAGGACCCGAGCAGGGGACGGCCGTCTGCAAGCCAAGCAGGGAGCTCCTGGAGACATCGATCCTGTGGGCGCGCGCATTCTGAACTTCCAGCCTCCGGAACTGTGACACAGTAACTGCCTGTGTTTAAGCCTCCCAGTCATGACGTTTTGCTATAACTGCCTAGCAGATGAATATAGGTCACACGGGGATGTGGTTTAGATGAGGGAAGGACGCATGAGAGAGCCAGCTGCTGTGCAGATATGCAAGTGATATATTAAAAAAAAAAAATTAAAGCTGGCTCTAAGTGACATGAAAGAAAACCATTTCATCAGATGCATACCACTCAAAAATACTGGCGTCCATTCATTTGCATTCAATGTTATTCCTTCATTCAATTACCAGTGGTGACCCAGCCTCTCTAGCCCTGCTAAAGGACGCAACACGTGAGTTAAAGCTGTCAGGGCTGACTTGTGAACACTGGGACAGAGTAGACAGTCCTCCAGACAGCATATGCTTTGGCAGTCCTGGCAGGGGACTGCCAGAGGTGGACACACCCCAGTCCTCCACAGTCCCAATCAGACTCAGACGGGCATCAGCTAAGCCTCTCTTGAATCTACTTCACATTGCATTTTGTCTAGTAATTCCACTATGGAGACAGCTCCCAAATAACAAAGCCTGGATTGGCTAGTTGGTTTTTAACACTTAGTTCTCAGACTTCAGAGGATTGATAAAGTATAGCATAAAAAAATCATTTTTAAATTCTGAAATGCAACATAAATGCTAGCTACCATTCTACAAGATTTGGAAAGACCTTATAAGTGATCTTGTCCAAAGTGACCATCTTATGGGTTATGGAGATTTACTAAGGGCTTCCCCTGTGGCTCAGCCGGTAAAGAATCGGCCTGCAATGCGGGAGACCTGGGTTCGATTCCTGGGTTGGGAAGATCCCCTGAAAAAGGAAATGGCAACCCACTCCAGTATTCTTGCCTGGAAAATCCTATGGACAGAGGAGCCTGGCAGGCTATATAGTTCATAGGGTCGCAAAGAGTAGGACAGGACTGTGTGACTTCACTTCACTGAAGGTCACCCAGCTCGTATGTGGCAAAGCCAAAGCAAAGGCTCAGGACTACCTGCTGCCAGGACTCAACGGGAAGCACAGGTTTGTAACATCTGCTGCTGCTGCTGAGTTGCGTCAGTCGTGTCCAACTCTGTGCGACCCCACAGACGGCCTCCCACCAGGCTCCCCTATCCCTGGGATTCTCCAGGCAAGAATACTGGAGTGGGTTGCCATTTCCTTTCTCCAAAGTGAAAAATGAAAGTGAAGTCACTCAGTTGTGTCTGACTCTTAGCGACCCCATGGACTGCAGCCCACCAGGCTCCTCCATCCATGGGATTTTCCAGGCAAGAGTGCTGGAGTGGGGTGCCATTGCCTTCTCTGTGTAACATCTGAATTCCACAATAATACATATATTCAAGTCTATACCATTTTCCTTCACTTTTCCTATAATTCAGTTCCAAATTGTGCTTCTGGTGGTTCAATATTTCAACCTCCTAGTGAATAGAAGTTTGTGCTACAGCAGACAAAACTGGCAACCCTCTTGGTATTTCCCCTTAACCAAGTACTCTATTGCTGCCCCAAAGCCCAGTTGCAATTCGAAATCTATGAGAGGTCTAGAGCAAGCCAGACATAACTGAGGACAGGAGAGAAAGAAAACAGCAAGTGAAGGGGAACGTGGGGAAGGTGGTACAGGCTGAAGGGCCGGGGGAGAGGGGAACGGCGTTTTCCTGTGTTACGAGTCAGCATTGCTACCGTTTGACCAGAAAGCAATGGGCCACCTGGTGCCAAGGCTGCGGGAACACACCATTCCCACCACCCTGCAGTCACATCTCACCTCTGAGGACACTTGGTGAAGCTTCTGTCTCATGACCATCATGTCACTCAGTGAGGTCCCCCTCCTCACTGGTGTTCAAGAGGCAACTCAACGAGTCACCTTGGGGCAGCCTGGAGGCTCCTCCCCTGGGTTGCAGTTTACATTTCTTCCTTATTAACCCTTTGTCTAGATGACTTCTGCCATAAGAAATTGCAAAACTTTGTAGGAAAGAAGAAAAGTAAAATAAAATCAAAGACCAAATTTACCAAAAACAGAGGTAACAGAAAAAGCAGAGCTTCTCTAAGGATGGCGCTTTCAGACTGGAAGGGTTATCACGTCTCCACGTTATCAGAGAGTATAGAGTTATTATTTTAACTCTAAACTTACCAACGGTGTCACAAGGTTCATCTTTGTGTACGCAGAAATCTGTCCTAAAAAAATTTTTAAAAAGACATAGTCAGGTGTGTGCAGTACCTTCAAGAATGAGAGAAGAAAACATGTCAATTAATTCTGATTACTTGTCTTGACAATAACAAAGTTATTACTTTATTTGTCATGAATTATAATGAAAAATAATAACTAGCAGTGTTTTTTTTTTGCCAAGATTTCCAACTGATAGGCCCAGTAACCCCACATAAGACCCTGTTTTCATAACTAAACTATTCCACACATAACCCTTAGTTGCTGGAAAGACTCCATCCAATGATGGAAGTTGCAGAAGAAGATGCTTACCAAGTCATCGATCAGAGACAATTATTTGTCAGTATCATCACACTATAGTGACTCCTAAGTTACTCTACTTGGGCAGGAACTAATTTTATATGCTTCAATGACCATATATCACTTACATGAGAACACAACAGAAGAGTCATTTCTAAAAGTTATATTTTGGGATTTCCCAGGTGGTTCAGATGGTAAAGAATATGCCTGCAATGCAGGAGAACCACGTTCGATCCCTGGGTTGGGAAGATCCCCTAGAGAAGGGAATGGCAACCCACTTAAGTATCCTTGCCTGGAGAATCCCATGGACAGAGGAGCCTGGCGGGCTACAGTCCATGGGGTCATAATGAGCTGGACACGACTGAGCTGGTAACACACTGGGGGTCCAGTGGCTAAGACTCCACACTCCCCATGCAGGGGGCTGGGGTTCAATCCCTGGTCAGCGAACTAAGATTCCACATGCTGTGTGGTGCAAACAAACAAACAAACAGTTATGTTCTTTAAAGCTCCCTAGGATCTCCCAGGTGCATGGCTGTGGACAAATGGAAAGCAAAGATGCTCGAAATCTGGTATAGCCCTGGTTCTTCAGGTACCAGGGGCTCCGTCTGGGCCTTTCTTTCTGCCCATAAATGCCCACAGGTGGAAGCTAACCAGAGCACTGACTGAGGCAGTATCTTGCCCAAGACTCGGCGAGAACAGCAGTGCCTGGCCCCATGCTCATCCTCCCATGGGGACCTGTGGGAGCTGGGAGAAACCACCCCCTCATCCACTCCAGTGAAGCTTCAGGCTGAAATTCATTGTAAGGCATCTCTTCTCATTTGACTTTAAAAAAACTCTCTGGGAAGAAAATCAGGGCCAGCCTGACGATGCAGGCACTAAGCAATGCTGAGGACGAAAGTGGCAGTCCTGCATGGGCTGTACACCGCCTTCCCTTTCTGACAGTCCACCCCACTTCACATTCAATGTCCTCAATTCCTCTCCAACCTTCTATCAAAAAAAATCTATTCTCAGGGGAGGGATCTCCCACTTACACTGGGGAAGATGACAAGAAGGCAGTGTAATACCATCAGCTTTCCTTTTCCCTCCCCCAAGCCACAGCACATTCTGTCCTATTTGTCTCCATAATGTAGCCTGGGCTTCCCAGGTAGTGCAGTGGTGAAGAATCCGCTTGTCAGTGCAGGAGATTCAAGAGACACAGCTTCAATCCCTGCGTCAGGAAGATTCCCTGGAGGAGGAAATGGCAACCCGCTCCAGTATTCTTGCCAGGAGAATCCCATGGACAGAGGACTCCGGAGGGCTATAGTCCATGGGTCACAAAGAGTCAGATACAACTGAACGACTGAGCACAGAACGGAACAATGTAACCCATGTCTAACACCTCTCAGCGATACGTGGTTGCCCACATGAACGGAGTAAAACCTGCGTGTTCCCAGCACCAGCTCTGCTTCAGGCTGGCTTGAATGCTGTCAAAGATTCTACCAACCCCCTAGACCGTAGAGCGTGAAGATTCCACGTGGGGTTCTAAGGTACAGAATACCCTGGTCGAGGCCACTACCTCAGGCCTGCCAGGCTCCCCACATGTCCTGTGAGCCCAGAGGAAGGGGCAGCCAGTGGGGTGGGGCAGCTTGGAGGGGCAGCCCTGAAGCTGGGCACCCACAGCGGGAGGGAACTGGGCCGGGGTGCTTGGCAACCCACCTGAGTGCTGCTGACTGCACTTCTAATCTTTCACAATAAACATGTATTTTGGTGATCAATTTTAAAACAGTTTTAACAAAGGATAAAAGGAAGCCTTGAAGACCCCCACGCTTTTCACAACCCCCTCCAAAACCAAGGGAGCCTCCATGGAGATAGAGATGGAATAACCATAGGAAAACAAAGACTCGTGCCTTGCTTTTTTCTGTCAAAGATAACTTTCAGAAGACTAATTACAGGCAATAGAGAGTGGCAAGGAAGATGCAGAGGCAGAGAGGAAACCAAATAAAATTAGGGACACACATATACTCACTGGCCTTGTATTTAACTAACCCCAACTCAACTTTCTTGACCTGACACTCCTCACTGGAATGTTCTGAGCATGTCACTCACACACACACACAACCAAACTGGCCTAGACCTCGCTCCAGGGTTTCCCAGAGCAAGCAACTGAAAGTGTTATCCCATTGCCTCACTTGGGCAAAGGGAGAAAGGCTGTGTGGCCATTAGTCTCATAGGAGAGAACTGAACAGGCTGACAGGGCTGCTGAGGGAGCCGGCCGCACCTCCTCCCGCCCGGCTCTCTGGCCAGCTTGGGGGAAGACGCTTACAGGGCACGGTGTGTCCTCTCATCGCGGCTTCCCTGTAGGGAAAATGGGTGGTCCCGAGTGATGGACCCCGCAGCATCCCCTGCTGCTTCTCCCAAGGAGGTAGGTTCACAGGGGGCCAAGTTCAATTAGAGGCCTGCTTTGAAAGGGTCACCAAAATCTGAGTCTTCTCTCCCCTTCCTGTTCAAGGGCCTTTCTTAGAAAAGGAAAGTAAAGCCATCCGCCTGCCGGGGCAGCTTCATCTCTAGGTTCTCTGGCTCCTACATGCCAGACCCACAAATAAGGGCTGCAGGGGTCAACAGAGAAATGGAAAAGAAAAAATAAAAAAGTGAGGGTCCCAGTGCAGCTCTCCCGTCTTTACGTCTGCTCACATTCATATTCCACTGTTTCTACCTCAAGAAAAGGCTACATGGATCTACAGGCCAGAGTGGGCTCCACGGATGTCTGAGCTGTACCATCACACAGGCCCCTCACCCAGAAGCCTCCCATCCCCCAGCCTGCTTTAATGCTCTGCTCTCAATGTCTTGAAATTCTTAACAGTTTTTTAACTCACGGTCCCCATGCTTTCCTTCTGCACTAGGCACAAGTTACACAGCTAATCCTGTACATCACCTATTGCCTGGCATATAGTTGGGGTTTAATAAATACTGACTCCTTAATTAAATGACTGGCATACATTTCCAGGCCACTTTCAACATGCCTTATCAGCTCCCTCGTGGCCGCTTCTCTCCCCAGTGTTTAAAAATGTAATGCCACAGGTACCTACCGATCTGTCCCATGAGCAAGACCAAAGGCTGAGAGAAGACCATCCCTGGGGCTAGGTAGGGACTGGTGGAGTCATATGGGATGAGAAAGTGGAGGGACAGCTGGACACATCTCAGGGGTCATGCTCTGGGCTGGCCACACATGTCCCTACAGCTCTTTTCCAGGAGCACAGACCTGGGTCTCGGGGGTAAAACTCCTGGCTTTCTGGAAGAGATGTGGAGCCAAAGGCGAGGCCACGACAGGTGTGAAGCTCCCTGAGGCCCAGTCTGTGCAGGTCCCGCCTGGCCCCCAGGCTCAGTCTACTGAGAAGTCCTTGCTGGCCCCACACGGCTGCAGCTGCTGGAGACACAGCACCTACCACTCCTGTCTCAGCAGCTTCTGCTAGACGTGATGTTATGCTCCCTTCTCAGCGGCTGGCCATCTGTACAGCTGGTGGGCGCCCAGGAGGATACGTTCTCGGGCTCAGCCACAGCCCAGATGGAAAACAAAAGGTGAAGAAACCACACCGGCCAGTCCCAGGACTGGAGGATGCCAGCCCCTGAATACAGCCTCCGGTTAGACCCTCAGTGCAGATTACTCTGGGGGGAAGGGCCACTGGTCCAGAGCGGCAGCTGCCTCACGCCCGACTTCCCTGTGAAGATGTCACCTCATCAGTATCCCAGCCCAAGGAACCGCAGCTCACAGCCTCTGATTTCTAAACGGTGCGGCTCAGTCCTGTGGGCTTCCAGCCCCAGCTCCGTGGCTGCCACCCTGTCCTCGTAGGAGGGCTTCAGGGTAACGTCTCTGAGGACCCAGGAGATGGACAGCACCATTGGTTTAGTCCAGCGGCTCCACGGAAGCGAGAGGGACCAAGATTGCTCGAAAAGGAGAGAGGCAACGCCGGCAGGGCCCAGGCCTCTGCATCTCTTCTGCCTGCCGCTGAAGACGCCTTGCCTTCCCAGGCCACCAGACATCTTCCTCACCGGCACCCACAACCCGTCTGCAATCAGGACCACCCCCTCCAATGTGCTTAGT
The DNA here is from genome assembly GCA_006408695.1 of Aepyceros melampus. Taxonomy (NCBI): domain Eukaryota; kingdom Metazoa; phylum Chordata; class Mammalia; order Artiodactyla; family Bovidae; genus Aepyceros; species Aepyceros melampus. Next base: position 21,537 of record SJXQ01000524.1, on the reverse strand, counting down.
TAGAAAAGCACACTTTAAAAGATTTTTACTGTCATAAAGTAAGTTCTATGACAGTAAAACTTAGCATCTTACCCATTTTAAGTATACAGTTCTGCAATGTCAGGTATATTCACACTGTTCTGCAACATCTCCAGAATTCCTGGAAGAGTGAACTTCTATATCCATTAAACACCTCCCTATTCCATTCTCCCCGCAGCTCCTAGCCACTAACCATTTCTGTCTAAATGAATTTAACTTTTCTCGGTATGTCACACAAGTGGGATCACAAAGGATTTGTCCTCTTATGACTGGCTTATTTCACTCAGCAAAATATCCTCCAGGTTCATCTATGTGGTAACCAGTGTTAGAATTTCCTTCCTTCTTAAGGCAGAATAATATTCCATTTGTTGGAATACAAACAGCAACGAACACCAGAACCCACATTTTGTTTATCCATTTCTCCACCGATGGACACTTGGGCTGCTCCCACAGTTTACTTATCATTAGTAATGTTGTTATGAATAGAGGTGTATGAATCCTTCTTTAAAACTCTGCTTTCAGTGCTTTCAGAAGTGAAATTGCTAGATCATATGGTAGCTCTATGTTTAATTTTTCGAGGAACTGCCATACTGTTCTCCACAGAGGCTGCACATTCCCACCAACAGGGCACAAGGGTTCCGATGCTTCCACATCCTCGCCAACACTTGACCTGTTGTCTGGTGTTTTGTTTCAATAATAGGCATCCTAACGTGTGTGAGGTGTAAAGAAGAACATTTTTATGCAAAATGTTTCCAGTATGGTGAATAAGCTGTTGGGACACAGGAAAAAGAGAAAGGAGAAAGCTGAACAGGAAGCCTTCTGAGGCTGAGGGTGCATTCAGTCTCTCTCGTGGCATTTTGTAAAAAGGCTAATCCAGAAGCTTTGTCAGCACTCACTTTGGTAACATCTATTGCCTCTGATAAAAAGGCTGTTTGCTCCCAAACCAAAACCACTTGCAAGTATTTTCTACCCCAGACAAGAAAGGAAACAGCAGGAAGGTGAATAAGCAATATAGAGGAAATTCCCCTAGGTTATTTTTAACAAAACACCAGAATTTATACATTTCATATAGTATTTATCAGACCACTTTCAAAGTAATAAACCTGGAAGTTTAGCTGCATATTTCAAAGGTGATATTATACAGAGCTCCTTCCTAGGAAAAGTTTGTACTCCTCATCGAATTATCATTTGGAAAATCAATCACATTAATTTATAGTCACATACAGACAAGGTTCCCAAGGAACCATACCTGCTCCCCAAATCAAACCCACTCTCAAAGGCTGTAGCCGTACGCTCAGTACAATCCTCAGTGCTTTACCGAGGGCCCCAGAGGCTCCAAAATCCATTTCAAAGAGCATGGAAGCCTCTGATTAGTGAGTGCGGGGGCCAGGACTGCTGGAAGAGATGGCATCCAGGGGTTCCCATCACTGACAGGGGTGGGCAAACGCAGCTTAAAGCAAGGTCGTGCTCACCCCTTGTCTTTGGTGCCTAGTAGACCACCAGCCAAATGTAAGCAATTGGAATTACTGCGTAGACTTCTCAAATGTCCCATTATACATTTAATCACATCTTGTAGAAGCAGCAAGTGTTCTCATAAGGGATCAGTGTGCTACGGATCACATTTTAACCCTTTAGCCCAATGAATCATCTACAAGTGTGATTAGGTATCTCTTCGGTGTCTGGTGTTGGCAATGTGCATGTTCTAGGTTTTTGGAGAAGGCTAGTGAGCTATAATACCTGGTGCCTGGTGCCTGAGGCTGAGATCACAGAACACATCTGGCTACCTTCATGACCTCATTAAGCCAGGGGCTTGTGCGTGGCCCAACACAGGCAAACTAAGAGCCTTTCTGGGCTCAAACCCAAAGTCTTAAACCAGATTTAACTCCTCTTAGAGGAGCAGGCTATCTTCATGCTAAAGATACAGTAAACTGTTCCCTTTCTCTGAAAGTGAAGTCGCTCAGTCGTGTCCAACTCTTTGCGACCCCATGGACTGTAGCCTACCAAGCTCCTCTGTCCATGGGATTTTCCAGGCAATAGTCCTGGAGTGGATTGCCATTTCCTTCTCCAGGGGATCTTCCCAACCCAGGGATCGAACCCGGGTTCCCACATTGTAGACAGACACTTTACCGTCTGAGCCACCAGGGAAGTCCAGTTCCCTTTCTCTGAACTCAAAGAAAAAAGAAAGCATATAATTTTGAAAGTAGTTTCTTAAAAAATGAAATCTTAAAACCAAAGTTGATACATTCATTCAAAGAGTAAAACATCGTATTTCAATCTAACGGGTTAAATTGTCATGAATCATTTCCACATATTTTCTAAAAGGGGATTTTGGTGTGAACACATGGTACATTTTATTTACATTACTGAGGTAAAACAATCAACGAAAATCAGTTTTTCTAAGAGAGATTTGAGACACAGGAAAAAATTAAATAGCCAAATCTATACCTACAAGTGAGTTGAATTGTGTCCCCCAAAAGACATGTTTAAGTCCTAACCCCCGGTCCCGGGGAATGTGATCTTATTCGGAAAGAGAGTCACCGTAGCTGTAATCAAGGCAAGATGAGGCCACACTGCATTAGGCTGGGCCCCAATCCAGTGACTGGTGTCCTTACAGGAAGAGGGAAACGTAGACACAGGGAGAACACCACGGGACGATGGGGAGAGACTGGAGAGATGCATCCACAGACTGGGGATGCCCAGGACTGCGGCCGCCTCTGCAAGTTAGGGAGGAGGAGGGATCCTGCCTCCTGGCTTCAGAGAGAGCAAGGCCCTGCCCACACCTTGACCTCAGACTCCTGGCCTCCAGAACTGTGAGAAAATACATTTCTGGTTTTTTGAAGCCACACATTTTGTGGTAGTTTGTTACCGCCACCCTAGAAAACTAAAATAACATTGCTGCCGTCTACACAGAGAGATGCCTTTGATTACTACTGCCCAGCAGGGTCCCTGGCTTCCCTCTCAACCAGGAAGAGTACATCCAGCTCTGCAGACGTGAAGCTCAGCTCCTGGCTTCAAATGGAACCTCTCTGTGAATTCCATGGGCCTCTCTGCCTGCTGCTGTGTCCTGAGAGTGCCCATAGATGGGGCTGTGCACAGACACATATTCACCTACATGGACTTCTCAAGCTGCCTTGCACAGGCTCAGTTGCTTTAGTCGTGTCCTACTCTTTATGACGCCATGGACTGCAGCCTGCCAGGCTCCTCTGTCCATGGGATTCTCCAGGCAAGAATTACTGGAGTGGGTTGCCGTGCCCTCCTCCAGGGGATCTTCTCGACCAGGGATTGAACCCATGTTTCCTACATCTCCTACACCGCAGGTTGGTTCTTAACCACTGAGCCACTGGGGAGCATGGACTTCCCTCAACAGGAAAACTGGGGCATCCACTCCCTCCAGTTAGGAAGTAGCCTCATACACAGCTGAGCTCTTTCCAGTGGGCATTATATTTGGTGTTGGGAAGAGGTAGTAAACAGATTTTCTTGAAGTTTTAAGAGTCTTGCTGCTGCTGATGCTGCTGCTAAGTAGCTTTAGTCGTGTCCGACTCTGTGTGACCCAATAGACGGCAGCCCACCAGGCTCCCCCGTCCCTGGGGTTCTCCAGGCAAGAACACTGGAGTGGGTTGCCATCTCCTTCTCCAATGCATGAAAGTGAGAAGTGAAAGTGAAGTCGCTCAGTCGTGTCCGACTCTTCGCGACCCCATGGACTGCAGCCTACCAGGCTCCTCCATCCATGGGATTTTCCAGGCAAGAGTACTGGAGTGGGGTGCCATGGGTAACTAGAATTCAGTAGTTTTATATTCATAACAGCAATAACAATAATAATAGCTAACACTTTTGTCCTTACTTTGGGTCACTATGAAAGTGCTTCCCATGCTCATTTAACCCTCACATCTCAGAGGCAGAGCTATCATTTATCCCCATCTTACAGATGAGGAATTCAAGGTTCAGACAAGTGGCCAAAGGTCTGGTTTTCAAGCCTGAATTTCTCTCCAACGGGAAATGCCTTCCCCCTCACGTCTGCAGCTCCAGGCCAAGTCCAGCTTTACCTGGTCACGAATACAGCAGCATCCACGGGGGGCGTGTCGTCCTTGCCTCCTGGAACCTGGTTGTTGCCAAGGTACCGTGCACCTCCGTACTCTTCATTCTGCAGTGACAGAAGCTCTCCAGGGACCGCTCACCATGATGCCCAATGGACAACTTGGCCTAAAAGAAATCGGGGTGCGGTTACAGAAGCAACTTCCCAGGGAAGCCAGAGTTTATGCTCAGACCACAGTGTGAGTATTAAGGAAGAGACAGCTGCTCACAGGGGCATTATTCAATGTCACCTGCCCACAGTGCTGGTAGGCAGATGCAGAGACCCAGAGAGAGGCTACCGGGGCCTTACCTATAAGTTAGGATGAAGACTATCTTATTAAAGAAAAGCTTTCTTCTTTGTGGCAAACTGAACAGCATACCCAACATTCTCATCTGCACTGCTTAACTCTTTAGGTAACACTTTCATAGGAAATGCACTCAATCAAGACCAGAAAACAGTGCTACGGTGCAACCAAATTTGGCCTGAAGCTTCGGTATAGCTCTAAAAGGCCAGCCATGATCCCAAAGATCTCAGCGTCAACTCTGTACCTGGGAGACTCGGGAGAATGAAGAAGGGGGGACAAAGGCCCACTGCTCAGGTTCCCCGAGAAGCTGAGGTTACGTGCACGCCAGAAGCAGTGCCTGTCCCCCTCCCACCAGGCATCCCTGGTCCCTGGCCGAGGGCACATGGCTGCCACCTGCAAAGCCAGGGACAGAGGACAAAACAAAACACCTGGGCTCCTCCTCAGCACTCAACAGCCATTGAGAAGCCCAAGGACCAGATATGTTTTCTGTAACTATGCTGATGGAAACTTACAGGACGTTGTCGTAGCAGGACAAGCTTGGTAACCTGAATGTTGACTTTAATTCCAAGGCTCTGGTGCTGAAACATATTGTACACCTGTCAAGAGAGAAAAAAAGAAATGTAGAGAGATACAAAAAGTAAAAAAAAAACCAAAAACCCAATAACAGTATCCTAAAACAAACAAAAGATATTAGATAAAAACTAAGGATATCTGAACTATAGACTTCAGTCAATAATAATCAACAATACTGCCCCATTAGTTATAATAAACATATCATATTAATGTAAGATTCAATAACAGGGGAAATTATGAATGGGAATTCTATGTACTGTCAATATTTTAATAAATCTAAAACATAAAATATAAATGAAATATAAATGTATTCACTTATAAATTAATGAAATATAAATTATGTTCATTAAATGTCAATTGCTTAAAAATATTTTTTCAAAACTGTGTTCTTCCAGTACAAAAAATCTAAATATATGATTTGCAATCATATATATATATGAAATTAAAATTTCAATGTTCATAGATATTTATTGGAACAAAAAATACATACATGTAAGATATATAATCCAGATTTTATTTAAAAGGCCTTCTGAGACAAAAAAAAAAAATTCCCATAAGTAAAAATTCCTCAAAAGAAACTTGCATAACAGGAAACTCTGGAATCACATACATGTGAGGGCATACAAGCTTACATGCAAAGACCAACTGGAAATAAGCTGGTTGAAAAAAAAATGCATAGGATGGGTGAATTTGAAAAAAAAAAGAAATGGTGTCAGCTGATTCTGGGGTTTCCTGCAGGAAGGTGAAGAGGATCTCCATGATGCGATGGGCAAAGTCCATGCCTGTGGCCCTCTGCCACGTGCCAACCTGCATCATTCCTAACCCTCCTCACAACCCATCACGGGTGGTGTCTCCACCAACCTCGAGCCAATGAAATAAAGCCACGTGCTCAGGACTCACAGTCAGTCAGCTATGACCATAATCCAAATCTAGCCTTGTCCAGCCATGAAGGCCACATTCCTATTTTACCTGAAGTCCTCATTCTAACCAAAAATTGTCATGAGATACAGTAACAGAAAAGCATATGCCCCCTTAATTCTGCACCTCTTGTTGGTAGAACTTAGTTACAGGGGTCTCAACATCAAGAAATCACAGAATTCAAGGGGAAGAAGGATAGGAAAAGTCAAGTAAGAGAGAGAATGAAAGTTGATGTAGACAGAAAAAAAAAAAAACATTGGATTTGAGGACCCTCAGATCATGAATCCCCCTGAGTTCCTTCTCAGGAGAGAGTGGGATTCAGGAGGCAGAGTGGAGTAGGTCATAAAGGTAGCAGTATAAGATACAGAGGGAAAAGGTAAGAACCTTTTAAATATTCCCTTTTCCTTTTAAATTAGGAAAATGCTTTTGTTTCATTATGTCCTTTTCCCAATATTATTAATATATAATTGCCTTAGGTTCAGGTATACAACACGACGCTGACGCTGGGAAAGACTGAAGGCAGGAGGAGAAGGGAACAACAGAGGATGAGATGGTTGGATGGCATCACTGACTCAATGGACATGAATCTGTGCAAACTCTGGGAGACGGTGAAGGACAGGAAAGCCTGGCGTGCTGCAGTCCATGGGGTCGCAAACAGTCGCACATGACTGAGCGAATGAATGACAATATAACGTGATGATTATATATCCTATAAAGCACAGTGTATATAATATAGTAGATACATACATATCTCAAAATGAGCACCACAGTAAGTTTAGTTAACATGCCTCACCCCACACAGTTACAGCTGCTTTTCCTGAGAAAGAACTTTTAAGACCTACTCCCTTAGCAACTATCTGGACTTCCTGGCAGCTCAGATGGTCATGAACCTGTCTGCAACGTGGGAGACCCGGGTTCGAGCCCTGGGTCAGAAAGATCCCCTGCAGAAGGGAATGGCAACCAACGTAAGTATTCTTGCCTGGAGAATTCCACGGACAGAGGAGCCTGGCAGGCTACAGTCCATAGGGTCACAAAGAGTCAGACACAACTGAGAGACTTGCACTCTTAGCAGCTTTCAAATATATGATACTATAGTACTGTTAACTACAATCACCATGCTGTACATTAAATTTCCAGGACTTATTTATCTTATAACTAAAAGTTTGTATCTTTGACCATCTCCACCCATATCCCTGCTCTCAGCCTCTGGGAACCACCAATCTGTTCTCTGTATCTATAAGTTCAGTTTTTTTAGATTTCACTTATAAATGAGATCATACTGTATCTGTTTCTGACTTACTTCACTTGATTTTGAATATGTTACTTTTTTCCTGATAGACATAACTAGAGGGAGAATTTTTCAGCAGGGGCATTAAAACTTTCTCTCCAGTACATCAGCAGCAACGTAAAGCAACGGCTACAGCCAACAGCGTGGCCAGTTAATCCAGGCCATGTGAAGCTGGACGCACCACTGGGCATGGGAGCGGCAGAAACCAGGCACACAGTGTTTTGAGCATCTGTGCGACAAAGGAATTAGCTGTGTCAGTGCTTGGACTCTTCTCTTTGAAAACTATTATTAAAGCAAAACAATCTTCATGTAATTTAATATTCTTTCCCACAAGGAAAAAGACAACATATTCAGTTCTTCTGTTCTCACTCCCTCCTTCCAAAACGTTTTCTTTCCTTAAGAACAAAATAGCAGTCATTTTTAAAATTCTGGATCATCTGTAGGCCAATTCTGAAGTCATGCCTTAGCTACCTATCCCCAAACCTGGGTGAAGAAAGGAAAAGTACATAACTTTTTCCTTGTTTTGATATTCTGAGAACCACCCAATGGCTATAAATCAAATTTTTCCAGAAATATTCAGCCTTAGGATTGGGCCCAAACTAGAAAACCTCAATTCAAAACATGAAAACTGGGAAGAATAAAAACTTTAATGAGGGAGAAAATTCAAGTCACAGAGGGTTTCAAAGCGCAATCGAAACATTGCCTGTAACAGTAACACCCACCAAAGACATTTAAGAATACTGCAGGTTTAAAGGAACAACACAGGAAACCAGTTCTCAGGGTGTTCTGACACACCCCCTGAAAGCCCCATAAAGAGCGGAGCCTGGACGGAATGATGCAGGTTTCAGCGAGGACAGAACCACAGGGACAAATCCCTCCTCAGTACTGCTGGGTTTTCCCTCTCCACCTGAGGACACCTTCTGTATAAGGCTCAGGCGCCGTCCTTGGAACAAACACACAAAAAATACGTGAGCTGGAGCAGGAGAAAAGCTTCCTGCTCCAGGAGCTGGGATGGAGGGCGAGATGGGGACCTGTTTAATGAGCACCGAGTTTCAGTCTTGCCAGATAACAAAGTTCTAGGTTTGGTTGCTCAACAATGTGAATACATGTAACAATCCTGAACTGCACACTTAACGACTAAAATGGTAAATTTTGCTACGTGTATTTTACCAAATTAAAATTTCATTAGCTAACTTAAGAAGCCTCATGCTCTCGAGACGTTCTCTAGGAAGCCTGCAGGAAGCTACCCGCCTTGATGTGTAACCGGGAGGCTCATGTTCAGGAAAGCCGGTATGGGAACCTGATCACGGCTGAAGCATCTTGTCCTGGGGGCAGACCACGCTCCCGCAAAGCCGGGCAGACACGCGCTCTTCCATGGGGGCCGGGGCCAAGCCAGGCCGGCCAGCTGAAAACCTGACAGCACCCCAGAACACAAAGTAGCAGGCCTCAGAAACGTGTAGCAAAGGCTGCCTGTCTTCCTGGCCCGTGCGGAAATGCACGCTCGGGAGAGCCATAGAGGTGGCGGCCCCATGATCTTTAGGGAGACACCTGGTTGGAGAGGGAGTGGCACAGTGATGTCTGGAGTCTGTCCCGCTCCGGCCAGCTGGGTCCTGGCGCGCTCAGAGCCCCAGCTGCATCCACCGCATCAGCACCCGGGGGCCGAGCCGGGGCCCTGCAGCCAGCAGCGTAGCAGCGCAGCAGCGCAGCAACCTGGGGACACCATCAGGGAGGGGCAGACAGGGACAGGTGATGGGGCACGTGGAAGGAGCTGGTCCCAAGGGCCGGGTAGGGGTGCTGTTCGCAACACCAGGCCGGTGGGGTGGGCGAGGGTGCTCACAAGAGCACCACCTACCAGCGAGACTCGGGGCCTCCCTAGGGACAGAGCAGAACCAGAGGTGACACGCTCACATTGCTGGCTGCACCCACCCTGGCCCCACCCTGGAGGGGGCTATATTCTCTAGCAGTCCCTCTGACTGGGGTCCCTGAAGCAGCAGCAACACCCCCTCGGCACAATTTGGAAATGCATTCTGGAGCTCACCCCAGACCCAATGAATCAGACAGCCAGCAGGGAGACAAGCCGTCTGCATCCCCCAAGCCCCTAGCATCCCTAGGCTGTGGGAACCAGTGAGCCTTCCAACATGCCGCCAGTCTCTGCTCACCAGAGAGAGGCTTGTTGTATGTTTCACATGGTAATTGAGTCAAATTGATGTCATTTTTCCTCCAAACAGAACTCGCCTGGAATGTCTCAGGTTTTCGTTCCACTCTGTGGTTGTTAAGGAAGCTAAAAACAACCAAAGCTCTGTCGAGTGGCCCCATTTTCCAGTCTGGCTGCCCAGACCCAGGGCTTCGAGTGTCAGCACCACCTGCTTCCGTCTGCAATTTGTTCTTTAAAATATTCCTGCTCCAGTGTCACCGCCACCCCCAAGCAAAGGAAAATCAAGTCATGCATATAGAAAAGGCACTACAGCACATTTGGAAAATCAGCCAGATTTTCAAATCACTCAGGGCACGGGCTGTAGCTTGCTGACAGCTCAGAGATCCAGGTCCGGGCGAAGTGTCTCTCTCGACACGTAACCGCACAGGTAAGCAGACTTGCAATGGGAAGAGGACTGCTGGAACACACAACCCAGCGGGACCGTATCTCCCTCTCAGCCAGAAGGGAGGGATCTTTTAAGACACAACTGACCCACGCAGCACAGCCTTTCAGCTCACTCACAGCGAAGCTGAGTGCCGGGGCACCGCGCCCTGCCCTCCCATCACCCACAGAAGCACCTCTCCCTCTGCCTCCCGGATGCCAGGATGACCCTACTGGCCAGCTCCTTATGTCAGGGCAATGCCTTCCCTTCTAAGTAGAGGGTCAGTCATCACAGAGATGTCCTTAACTGCCTTGGTCACTCGCTACCATCTGGATCTTTGTGTAGCATTTTTTAGAATTTGCACACAAATCTCCCGGAGCTGTCTGCTGGGTGCTCTCGGTTGGCGCCACCACATGAGCTCCGTGAGGATGGGAAGTGTTCTGGTCCCTGCTTGATCCCTAGAAAGTCCCCAGCGCACATTAGGTACCAGTAAAAATATAACTGAATGGAATTACTGAGTGTATCTCATTTTATTTTTTTATAGTGTAAAATCCATACAGGGTTTCCCAGGTGGTGCAAGTGGTAAAGAATCCACCTGCCAACGCAGGAGATGCAAGTGGGTTCAATCCCTGGGTCAGGAAGATTCCCTGGAGGAGGAAAGGACAACCTGCTCTAGCATTCTTACCTGGAAAATGCCATGGACAGAGGAGCCTGGCAGGCTACAGTCCACGCGCTTGCAAAAAAAAGTCGGAGGCGACTGAGCAACTGAGCACACACACAGCTCACACAGAATTCATATAACATAAACGTTACCATCCTAACCACTGTTAAGCACACAGTTCAGTGGCGTCAAATGTGCCATCACTGTCCTACCATCACTACATCCGTCTTCGCAGCCTTTCCGTCTTCCCAGAGTGAACCTCTCACCCCTTAAACAGCAACTCACTCCCCTCTCCCCTCAGTCCCGGCAACCCACCACTACTTCCTGTGTCTGTAAACAAGACTGCACCAGGCACCTCTTACCAGTGGAATCATACAGAACCTGTCTTTTTGTAATTGGCTTATTTCCTTACCATAATGTGCTCAAGGGTCACCTACATCGTATCATAGCATGTGGCAGAGTTTCTTCCCTTCTTAAATTTGAATCATACTCAATTCTGTATGTGTGCTTATACATATCCACACACACACACATTTTTGCTTATCCTTCAATGGATATTTAGGTTGTTTCCTCCGTTTGTGAATTACTTGTGAATAATGCTGCCAAGAACAAATATAAATATCTCCTGGAGACTCTGCTTTCATTTTGTGTATATACCCTGGAGTGGAACCACAGAATCATGTATCTTTGCTGCTGCTGCTGCTAAGTCGCTTCTGTTGTGTCTGACTCTGTGCGACCCCATGGACGGCAGCCCACCAGGCTCCCCTGTCGCTGGGATTCTCCAGGCAAGAACACTGGAGTGGGTTGCCATGTCCTTCTCCAATGCATGAAAGTGAAAAGTGGAAGTGAAGTCTCTCAGTCATCTCTGACGATTAGCGACCACATGGACTGCAGGCCACCAGGCTCCCCATCCATGGGATTTTCCAGGCAAAAGTACTGGAATGGGGTGCCATTGTGTATCTTGTGAGTTAACCTCTTTTATGCTCTGGCCTGTGTAGAGTCTGAACACTCTGCTGGGATTTTTAAAATTTTTCTCTTTTGGCTAAGGATGCTTTTTTCATTGGGGAAACCTCCCTTACTGGGTGAGCTCTGGACAAAGGAAGGAACCTTCTTTCTACTGCAGAAACCAAAACAGGTGAAAACTCACTCTGCCTGCCACAGAAGCCTTGGCGGGGTGCTGGCAGTAGAGAGATGGTCCCAGGACACACAGTGGCTCTAGGACCACGGCCACACTCCTGCCAGAGCTCAGCCCTGCTCTCTCCTGCTGCCTGGCCTCCCTCCTTGCAGCCTCCTGCCCCTTCGGTTCAGTTCAGTTCAGTCGCGCAGTCGTGTCCGACTCTTTGCGACCCCATGAATCGCAGCACGCCAGGCCTCCCTGTCCATCACCAACTCCCGGAGTTCACTCAGACTCACGTCCATTGAGTCTGTGATGCCATCCAGCCATCTCATCCTCGGTCGTCCCTTTCTCCTCCTGCCCCCAATCCCTCCCAGCATCAGGGTCTTTTCCAATGAGTCAACTCTTCGCATAAGGTGCCCAAAGTACTGGAGCTTCAGTTTTAGCATCATTCCTTCCAAAGAAATCCCAGGGTTGATCTCCTTCAGAATGGACTGGTTGGATCTCCTTGCAGTCCAAGGGACTCTCAAGAGTCTTCTCCAACACCACAGTTCAAAAGCATCAATTCTTCGGCGCTCAGCCTTCTTCACAGTCCAACTCTCACATCCATACATGACCACAGGAAAAACCATAGCCTTGACTAGACGGACCTTAGTCGGCAAAGTAATGTCTCTGCTTTTGAATATACTATCTAGGTTGGTCATAACTTTTCTTCCAAGGAGTAAGCGCCTTTTAATTTCATGGCTGCAGTCACCATCTGCAGTGATTTTGGAGCCCAAAAAAACAAAGTCTGACACTGTTTCTACTGTTTCCCCTCTATTTCCCATGAAGTGATGGGGCCAGATGCCATGATCTTCGTTTTCTGAATGTTGAGCTTTAAGCCAACTTTTTCACTCTCCACTTTCACTTTCAACAAAAGGCTTTTTAGCTTCTCTTCACTTTCTGCCATAAGGGTGGTGTCATCTGCATATCTGAGGTTATTGATATTTCTCCCGGCAATCTTGATTCCAGCTTGTGTTTCTTCCAGTCCAGCGTTTCTCATGATGTACTCTGCATATAAGTTAAATAAGCAGGGTGACAATATACAGCCTTGACGTACTCCTTACCTTCCCCCAATTCTGATGCTGGTGACCCCACCTCCCTTTTGATTCTGGGCTCCTCCATACACACCTCCTAAGCACAATTCCTCTTCTGCTTCAGTTAGCCCAGGTGCAGTTTCTTCTCAAGTTCAGTTCAGTCACTCAATTATATCCGACTCTTTTGAGACCCCACGGACTGCAGCACGCCAGGCCTCCCTGTCCATCACCAACTCCCGGAGTTTACCCAAACTCAAGTCCATTGAGTCAGTGATGCCATCCAATCATTTCATCCTTTGTTGTCCCCTTCTCTTCCCGCCTTCAATCTTTCCCAGCATCAGGGTCTTTTCCAACGAGTCAGTTCTTCGCATGAAGTGGTCAAAGTATTGGAGTTTCAGCTTCAACATCAGTCCTTCCAATGAACATTCAGGGATGATCTCCTTTAGGATGGACAGGTTGGACCTCCTTGCAGTCCAAGGGACTCTCAAGAGTCTTCTCCAACACCACAGTTCAAAAGTGTCAATTTTTTTGGTGCTCAGCTTTCTTTATAGTCCAACTCTCACATTCATACATGACTACTGAAAAAACCATAGCCTTGACTAGACGGACCTTTGTTGGCAAAGTCACGTCTCTGCTTTTTAATAAGCTTAGTCTAGGTTGGTCATAGCTTTCTTTCCAAGGAGCAAGCAGTTTCTTCTGCTTACAGTCAAAACCCTTGACTGAGCCAAGCTCACTCCTCTCTAGGTTACAGAGCTCCTTTCTCTCTGTTTTAAAATGGGACCACTCTGGCTGATGCCAGCATTGTTTTATTACCTCTTCCATGCTTCACAAGTCCTCAAAAACAACCAAAGTGGTTCTGTTCTCATCCCTTCTTCTGGTTATCTACAGATTGACTCAACAGGACTCAGAAGTGAATTCATTCGTGGCAGCCAAGCATGCTCTCAGAACAGTTCTTGCCCACTACACTTGTTTTATCAGCTCCATCTTGATACCTCCTCCATGAAGGACAAGGTGTGAGCTCGGAAGAGAGATGAGGCAGAAAGGGACCACCCATAGAACAGGGTGGGAGGTGTAAATATGTAATTGTGTTTATGTAGAAACACTTCCTGCCAAAGTTTAGGACAACCCATCTGTGTGATATGCTTAGAATACAAAAGACTTTTCAGAAGTAAATGAATCGAGGAATTAGAAAGGGAAAGCCAGTGTTGACACAACTTCAGTGCTAAATCCTTTGCACAGGATGTTAGAAAATGGTATTAATCACTCATTTATGAGTTCACAATGCCACAAAAATGTCTTGATTATCTACACAGGTACAAGGCGCTGGGGAAACAACAATGAAGGTACACATAGCCCTACCTTTGAGCTTATAGATGGCGCAGATGAATAGTCAGCAGGGTGGGTTTTTAAAAAATTCTGTTAAATATGCTGCTACTGCTGCTGCTGCTAAGTCACTTCAGTCGTGTCCAACTCTGTGTGACCCCATAGACGGCAGCCCACAGGCTCCCCTGTCCCTGGGATTCTCCAGGCAAGAACACTGGAGTGGGTTGCCATTTCCTTCTCCAATGCATGAAAGTGAAAAGTGAAAGGGAAGTCGCTGAGTCGTGTCCAACCCTCAGCGACCCCATGGACTGCAGCCTTCCAGGCTCCTCCATCCATGGGATTTTCCAGGCAGGAGTACTGGAGTGGGGTGCCATTGCCTTCTCCGGTTAAATATGCAGTATATGAAATTTACATTTTTAAGTGTATGGTTTAGCAGCATTCAGTACATTCATGTTGTTGTGAACAGTCACTATTTTCCATCTATAGAACATTTTCATCTTCTCCAGTTGAAACTCTGCAGCTATTAAACACTAACTCCCCACTCCCTGCCCCACTGTAGCCCCTAGTAACCGCCATTCTGCTTTCTGTCTCTGAATTTGACTACTTCAGTGTTTGGACAGTATACTTTTGTGACTGGATTATTTCATTTAACAAAATGTTCTGAAGGTTCATCCATGTTGTAGCATGATCAAAATTTCTTTCCTTTTTTAGGCTGAATGATAATTGAGTGTATATACCATATTTTGTAAATCCCTATAGAGATGGGACTACCAGACCATCTTACTTACCTCCTAAGAAATCTGAATGTGGGTCAAGAAGCAACAGTTAGACCCTTACTTGGAACAAATAACTGGTTCAAAATTGAGAAAGGCTGTATAGTGTCCCCCTATTTAACTTCTATGCAGAATACATCATGCAAAATGCAGGGCTGGATGAATCACAACCCCAGAATCAAGAGTGCTGGGAGAAATATCAACAACTTCAGATATGCAGATGATACCACTTTAACGGCAGAAAGTGAAGAGGAACTAAAGAGCCTCTTGATGAGGGTGAAAGAGAAGAGTGAAAAAGGTGGCTTAAAACTCAGCATTCAAAAAACGAAGATCATGGCATTTAGTCCCATCACTTCATGGCAAATAGATAGGGAAAGAAGTGGAAACAGTGGCAGATTTTATACTGGGGGGTGGGGCTCCAAAATCATTGGGGATGGTGACTGCAGCCATGATATTAAAAGATGCATGCTCCTTGGAAAGAAAGCAACGATAAACCTAGACAGCATATTAAAAAACAAAGGCATCACTTTGCAGACAAAAGTCCGTCTAGTCAAAGCTATGGCTCTTCCAGGAGTCATGTATGGATGCGAGGTTGGACATAAAGAAGACTGAGCGCTGGAGTATTAATTCTTTTGAACTATGATACTGGAGAAGACTCTTGAGAGTCCCTTAGGCAGCAAGAAGATGAAACCAGTCCATTCTAAAGGAATCAACCCTAAATATTCATAGGAAGGACTGATGCTGAAACTCTAATACTCTGACCACTTGATGCGAAGAGCTGACTCATTCAGCTGAGTCTGGGAAAAAGAACCTGAGGCTGGGAAATACTGAAGACAAAAAGAGAAGAGGGTAGCAGAGGATGAGATAGTTAGCATCACTGACTCAATGGATATGAATTTAAGAAAACTCTGGGAGATAGTGACCTACAGTGAAGCCGGGTGTGATGCAGTCCCTGGGGTTGCAAAGAGTTAGACGCAACTTAGCAACTGAACAACAATCACAGCAACCACATTTTGTCTACCTATTCATCCTTCAGTGGACACTGAGTTGCTTTCTCCTTTTGACTGTTCTGAATAATGCTGCTATGAGTGTGGGTTTACAAGTTCATGACCTTGCTTTCATTTCTTTTTGGTTTATACTCAGAAGTGGATCATATTATAAATTCTATTTTCTTAAGAACTATCACATTGTTTTCCAAAGGAGTTACAGCATTTTACGGTCCCAAGAAAAGTTCACAAGGCTGCCCATTTCTCCACATCCTTGTCAACACCTATTATTTTACATTGTTTTAGTAATAGCATCTCAATGGGAGTGATGTAATATCTCACTGTGGCTTAGATTTGCATTTCCCTAACGATCAGTGACACTGAATATCTTTTCATATGATATACAAATTATAAGATTTGTATATCTTCTTGGAGAAATGTCTATTTAAGTCCATTTTAAAATGAGGTTGTTTGGTTTTCATTGTTGAAATCTCTGTTTCTGGATATTATCAGATATGTAATTTGTAAATATTTTCTCCCATTTTGTGCTTTGCCTTTTTACTTTGTTGACCATGTCCTTTGGTGTACAAAAGTTTTAAAATTTGGTGAAGACCAATTTACCTACTTTCTTTTGTTGACTGTGCCTTTGGTATAATATGCAAGAAATTATTACCAAATGAATGTCATGAAGTTTTCCCTTATAGGATTTTTATCGTTTTTAAGCTCTTACATTCATGCCTTTAACCAGTTTGGACTGATTTTTATATATGATGTTAGGTAAGGGTCCAACTTCATTCTTTTGCATGAACATATCCAGCCTTGCTATTACTATCTGTTCAAAAGGCTGTCATGTTCCCACTGAATCGCCTTTGTAGTCTTGTTGAAAAGCACTTGACTGCATATGTCAGAGTATATTTCTGGGCTCTGTATTCCATTCCATCCATCGACATGTCCGTCTTTATGCCAGGATCACAGTTCTTTGAGTACTATTGCTGCTCAGCCACTAAGTCGTGTCCCGCTCTTTGCAACCCCATGGACTGCACCATGCCAGGCTTCCCTGTCCTTCACCATCCCACAGAGCTTGCTCAAACTCGTGTCCGTTGAGTCAGTGATGTCATCCAAGCATCTCATTTCCTGTTGCCCCCTTTCCTCTTGCCCTCAGTCTTTCCCAGCATCGGGGTCTTTTGCAATGAGTCAGCTCTTTGCATCAGGTGACCAAATTACTGTCAATTATTGACCAATTATTATCATCATCAGTCTTTCCAATAAATATTCAGGATTGATTTCCTTTACCTTTGCAGTACTTTGAAATCAGGAAATATAAGTCTTTCAACTTTGTTTTTCTTTCCAAGATTGTTTTGGCTGTTCAGGGTCTCTTGAGATACTGTGCAAATTTTAGAATGAATTTATCAATTTCTGCAAGGAAAAATGTTAAGATTTTGCTAGTGACTGCATTGAGTCTGTACATTGCTTTGGGCAACATTGACATCTCACTGATAAAACTTCCAATTCATGAACATCAGTGTCTTTCCATCTATGTATTATTTTCTTACATCAATGTTTTATAGGTTTTAGTTTTTCACCTCTTTCATTAATGTGAAAGTATTTTATTCTTTTTCACATTTTTGCAAATGGAATTGTTTTCTTAATTTCTTTTTCAGATTGTTCAGTTTCGGGTACAAAAATATCACTGTTTTGTGTGTACTGGTTTTGCATCCTGCTAATTTGCTGGATTATTTTATTAGTGCTAATTTTTGTGCCTTCAGCCAGTTCAGTTCAGTCACTCAGTTGTGTCCGACTCTTTGCGGCCCCATGAATCGAAGCACACCAGGCCTCCCTGTCCATCACCAACTCCTGGAGTTCACTCAAACTCACGTCTATCGAGTCGGTGATGCCATCCAGCCATCTCATCC
The DNA here is from genome assembly GCA_006408695.1 of Aepyceros melampus. NCBI lineage: Eukaryota > Metazoa > Chordata > Mammalia > Artiodactyla > Bovidae > Aepyceros > Aepyceros melampus. Next base: position 3,942 of record SJXQ01000524.1, on the reverse strand, counting down.
TCTGTTGTCCCCTTCTCCTCCTGCCCCCAATTCCTCCCAGCATCAGAGTCTTTTCCAATGCGTCAACTCTTCGCATGAGGTGGCCAAAGTACTGGAGTTTAGTACTTCATGATTTTCTATAGGGCTTACGCTATCTGTAAACAGATAATTTTACTCTTTTCCTTCCTAATTGGATGCCTTTTATTTCTTTTACTTGATTAACTGCTCTGGCTATGACTTCCAGTATTACATAAGACAGAAGTAGTGAAAGAAATCATCCTTGCCTTATTCTTCATCTTAGAGGAAAAGCTTTCACTCTGTCACCACTGAGTATGATATTCATTAAGAGTTTTTCATATATGGCTTTTATGATGTTGAGGTACCTCCCTTTTATTTTTATTTGCTGAATTTTTTTTATCATGAGAGATAGGTGAATTTTAGCAAATAGTTGTTTTTTTCATCAACTGATTATTTATTTTCCTTCCGTTAATGTGGCATATTATGTTGCTCGATTTTGTATTTTGAACCATCCTGAATTCCAGAAATAAATCCCACTTTGTCATGGTGCATGATATGATTTTGGTTTGCTAGTATCTTGTTGAGAATGTTTGAAATAATATTCAAAAGGGAAATTTTTTCCTTATTCATAAGGAACTATAGTACTCTTAGAGTGTCTTTATCTGGCTTTCATTAAAGGGCAATGCTATCCTCATAGAAAAGAGAAAGCATTTTCACGTTTTCAGTTCATTAGAAGAGTTTGACGAGGATTAATTGATTAGTTCTCCTTTAAATGTATGGTATAATTTGCCAGTTAATGTCAGGTTCATGGCTTTCCTTTGTCAGGAGATTATCGATTACTGATTTGATCTCCTTTTTAGTTACAGGTTGACTCAGATTTCCATGTCTTTGTGATTAAGTCTTGGTGAGCTTTGTGTTTCTAGGTATTTGCCTAGTTCATCTAGGTTTAGCTAATTAGATAGTATACATTGGCTCGCTGTATTCTCTTATAACTCATTTTGGTTCTACAGAACTGACAGTCATGTCCCTGCATTCATTTTAGTAATTTTAGTAATTCAAGATTTTTTACTAATTGGTTTGCTGTTCTTGAGTCGTTAAGTCATGCCCAACTCTTTGTGACCCCATGGGCTGCAGCACACCAGGCTCCTCTGTCCTTCACTATCTTGTGGAGTTTGCTCAAATTCATTTCCATTGAGTCAGTGATGCTATATAACCATCTCATTCCCACCATCAGGGTCTTTTTGAATGAGTTGATTCTTTGCATAAGGTGGCCAAAATATTATAATTTCAGATTCAGCATGAGGCTTCAGTCCTCCTAATGAATACTGATTTATTTCCTTTAGGTTTGATCTCCTTGCAGTCCAAGGGACTTTCAAAAGTTTTCTCCAGCACCACAGTTCAAAAGCATCAACTCGGGGGGCGGTCCTAAGATGGCGGAAGAATAGGACAGGGAGACCACTTTCTCCCTCACAAATTCATCAAAAGAACATTTCAATGCTGAGTAAATTCCACAAAACAACTTCTGAATGCCGGCCAAAAACATCAGGCACCCATAAAAGCAGATCACTATCTTCAAAAACAGGTAGGAAAAAATATAAAAGACGAAAAAGGAGACAAAGGAGGTAGGGAGGGAGCTCTGTCCCGGGAAGGGAATCTTAAGAAGAGAAGTTTCCAAACACCAGGAAACACTCTCACTGCCGAGTCTGTTGGAGAGCCTTGGAAGCACAGAGGGCAAGATAACAGGAAGGAAAAATAAATAAATAATTAAAACCAACAGATTACGAGCCCAACAGTAACTCCCCCAGTGGAGAAGCAGCACAGACGCCTGCATCCACCACTAGAAAGTGGGGGCTGGGCAGGGAGGTGCGGGAGGCGCTGGCTGCAGTGCTTTGTAAGATTCGGCCCGAACATCCCACGCATAACCAGAGTGAACTAACTTGGGCTAGCAAACCAGACTGTGGGATAGCTACCACGCGAAAAGCTCAAACATAAGACACCGCCAGGATCGCGCACAGAACAAAGGACGGAACAGAAATAGCCAGCTGCAGACCATCCCCCTCTGGTGACAGGCAGCCAGAGCTGTAAGGGCTGGAAGGGAGCAATCGCAGCCCAAGAGAGGCATTACCTACCAAAATGCAAGCAGGTTTCTTTGCTAACTAAGACTTCTGGGGTTCTGAACAGTCATCATTCGCCTGAGAAGGGACACCAGTGATACACCCAGAAAACTAAGCAGCACAGATGGGAAAGGTGATAAGTCGCAGCGACTGCACTCGCCAAACACCCGAGCTACTCCGAGCGGTGTGCGCCGCAAGCAGGGGCAGGCTCAGCGGGGCTGAGACACTGCAAACACATGCCAGTGATACTTGTTTGCAGCATCCCTCCCTCCCCACAGCAAGACTGAACAAGTGAGTCTAAAAAAAAAAAAAAAAAAAGTGTCCACCACCGCCACCCTGGTGTCAGGACGGAAACCACACACTGAAGAGACCAGCAAACAGAAGAAGTTAAACAGAGGGAACCGCCTTGGAAGTGACCCCACATGGCCCATAACATGAGAGAAAGGGCCAGATAAATCTTTACTATTTTTACGATCATTCTTTTGTTGTTGTTGTTTTGTTGTGTGATTGTTTTTTTCTTTTCTTTTTCTTCTTTTTTTTAAACTTTCAAATTTTTAAGTCCTCTATTTCTTCTTTAATTTTTATTTTTATAACCTACTATTACTTTTCAAAAAAAAGAAAAGACCCTACTTTTAAAGCAAACGCCGTGTATAGTCTTTTTGTGGTTGTTGTTGTTTTTTAATAATTCCTGTGGCTTTGTTTTTTATTTTCTTTCTTTTTTTTTTCTTTTCTTCTCCTTATTCTTCTTCTTTTCTTTAATGTTGTATTGTTGAAAATCCAACCTCTACTCTAGATTTTTAATCTTTGCTTTTGGTATTTGTTGTCAATTTTGTACATTTAAAAACCCAATCTTCTGTACCCAATTTTACCTGAGAGCAAGATTACTGGCTTGACCACTCTCTCCTCCTTTGGACTCTCCTCTTTCTCCACCAGGTGGCTTCTGTCTCTTCCCTCCCCTTTTCTTCTCTACCCAACTCTCTGAATCTCTGTGTGTTCCAGATGGTGGAGAACACTTGAGGAACTGGTTACTGGCTGGATCTGTCTCTCTCCTTTTCATTTCCCCCTTTTATCCTCCTGGCCACCTCTGTCTACTTCCTCCCTCTCCTCTTTCCTGTATAACTCCGTGAACACCTCTGAGCGGTCCAGACTGTGGAGTGCACATAAGGAAGTGATTACTGGCTAGCTTGCTCTCTCCTCTTTTGATCCCATCTCACCTCATTCCAGTCACCTCTAACTACCTCCTCCCTCTTCTCTTCTCCATGTAACTCAGTTAATCTCTCTGGGTGCCCCTCAATGTGGAGAAACTTTTCATCTTTAACCTAGATGTTTAATCATCGGTGCTGAATAGATGGAGAAGTCTTGAGGCTACTGTAAAAATAAAACTGAAAACCAGAAGCAGGAGGCTTAACTCCAAATCCTGAGAACATCAGAGAACTCCTGAAGCCAGGGAACATTAATCAATAGAAGCTCATCAAACGCCTCCATACCTACACTGAAACCAAGCACCACCCAAGGACCAACAAGTTCCAGAGCAAGACATACCATGCAAATTCTACAGCAACACAGGAACACACCCCCGAGCTTCAATATACAGGCAGCTCAAAGTTACTCCAAAACCACTGATGTCTCATAACCCATTACTGGTCACTTCATTGCACTCCAGAGAGAAGAAATCCAGCTCCACCCATCAGAACACCGACACAAGCCTCCCTAACCAAGAAACCTTGACAAGCCACTGATACAACCCCACCCACAGTGAGGGAACTCCACAATAAACAGAACTCCACAAACTGCCAGAATATAGAAAGGCCACCCCAAACACAGCAATATA
>SJXQ01000523.1:48915-91242 GCA_006408695.1 Aepyceros melampus | reverse complement strand
TGGTGATGGACAGGGAGTCCTGACGTGCTGCGATTCATGGGGTCGCAAAGAGTCGGACACGACTGAGCGACTGAACTGAACTGAACTGTATATTGAAACTCAGAGGTGTGGTCCTGTGTTACTGGTGAATTTGCGTGGTATGTCTTGCTCTGGAACTTGTTCGTCCTTGGGTGGTGCTTGATTTCAGTGTAGGTTTGGAGGCGTTTGATGAGCTCCTATTGATTAATGTTCCCTGGGTTCAGGAGTTCTCTGACATTCTCTGGATTTGGGCTTAAGTCTCCTGCTTCTGGGTTTCAGTTTTACTTTTACAATAGCCTCAAGGCTTCTCCATCTGAATCCATATGGAATCAGTTCTCACTTATTTCCACAGAAAGTCAAAGTGTCACTCATTTGAGGATAGATTGCTTTCCTGTACATGTAGTTTCTCCCTGCAGCTGCAAGCTATGTATTCTTTTGCTTCTAACATGTGTCTTATGTGGGCAGCACAGAGTTGGATCAAATGATATTTTAATCAATTCTGCCAATATCTGGCTTTTAATTGGAGATTTTAATATATTCACATTTATTATAATTACCATTAAATTCTTAATTCTAGCTTTATGTTGTTTTCTAAATATTATATATCTTTTTGTTCCTCAATTTCACTATTACTGCCTTTTCTTATGTTAAAAATATTATGTACTGTATCATTTGTTGTTGTTTATTTTACTGTATAGATTTTAAATTATATTGTTAGTCGTTATCTTGCAAAAGGTTGACTCATTGATAAAGACCCTGATGTGGGAAAGGTTGAGGGTGGGAGGAGAAGTGGGTGACAGAGGATGATACAGAGGATACCATCACCAACCTAATGCACATGAGTTTGAGCAAAGTCTAGGAGGTAGTGAAGGACAGGGAAGCCTGGCATGCTACAGTACACGGGTCTCAAAGAGTTGGATTTAGCTTAGTGACAGAACAATAGCAACAAATGCAATTATTACTACTTTTATTACTTACAATTTTTGTAATTCTGTGTGTCTCCTCCTACTACTATTTGGAATATTTATAAACTCCCTTAACTGAATCATAACTTTGCTAATTCCAATCTGTGGATCTGTGAAAATCACCTGATTTCTGTGCACTCTAAGTTTTTTCCTGGGAGAAGGAAATGGCAACCCACTTCAGTATTCTTCCCTGGAGAAACCCATGGACAGAGAAGCCTGGAGGGCTACAGTCCTTGGGGCCGCAAAGAGTTGTACACACCTGGGTGACTAAGCACAAGTTTTTTCTTGTGGTTATCGTGATTTACTTTGTTCTACTTTGTGCTCGTGTGTTCAGTTGTGGCTGACTCTTTGTGACCCCATGGACTGTAGCCTGCTAGGCTCCTCTATCCATTGAAATTTTCAGGCAAGAATACTGGAGTGGGTTGTCATTTCCTTCTCCAGAGGATCTTTCCAACCGAGTGACTAAACCTGCATCGCCTAAAATGAGGCAGATTCTTTACCACTTGAGCCATCAGGGAAGTGACCTCATGGATTCTAACCCACCAGGCTCCTCTGTGCATGGAATTCTTCAGGCAAGAATACTGGAGTGGGTAGCCATTCCCTTCTCCAGGGGATCTTCCTGACCAAGGGATCAAACCCGAGTCTCCTGCACTGCAGGTAGATTCTTTTTCCTGATCCACTAGGGAAAGCCCAAGTATATTCATAGGTGAAACTATGGTGAATATTTAGTATATTCAGAGTCTCCAGAGGATCTTTCCAACCGAGTGACTAAACCTGCATCGCCTAAAATGAGGCAGATTCTTTACCACTTGAGCCATCAGGGAAGTGACCTCATGGATTCTAACCCACCAGGCTCCTCTGTGCATGGAATTCTTCAGGCAAGAATACTGGAGTGGGTAGCCATTCCCTTCTCCAGGGGATCTTCCTGACCAAGGGATCAAACCCGAGTCTCCTGCACTGCAGGTAGATTCTTTTTCCTGATCCACTAGGGAAAGCCCAAGTATATTCATAGGTGAAACTATGGTGAATATTTAGTATATTCAGAGAAAAAGCCTTTAAAATAGTATCAAATAACAATAAGATTTTAAATAAAATATCATTTTTATAAACATTTTTTTGTAAGAGCAATGTAATATACTTCCATGTGTACATCAAGACATCTTTTATTTCTGGAAAATTTTTATCAATAAGTTTTTTTTTTTTTAATATTTCTTTCCTTGAAAAATTGATTTTGTCTTTATATGTTGGTACACCTCTCAGTTCCTCCTGATTTCTTCCTCCTATTTTTTTCCAATTTTATTGAATTTTTCTTGCATTGCTTAATCTTTACCTTTATTACTTTGCCAAGTTTTAATCCATAATTTTCTTCATGATGGTTTTAATGAAACCATTAATTATCTGATTTTTACCTCTGCAATTCTATTCATCTTGAGTTATTTTTATCCCTTTCTCTTGTAGTCACATATTTTCAGCTCAGTTTTCTAGCTGTTTTGAGGCCTTTATTTTTGTCTTTATAATCTTTTAGATCATGGTTTTATATTTGGTTCAAAGTCTTATTTTCATCTGCCATGTTTTCCCTAATTTCTGTAGCTCTTATTTTTTTCTTGAATTATTTTTATAGGAATTTTGTGCTAGTTTCTGTTGAATAAAACTTATCTTTAAATCAAGTATGTATTTTTAGGCTGTTCTTTTTTGAAAGGATAAGGACAGTTTTACAGACTAGCAAGAATTCTCACTGATTCAAAGTGACATTCATTTTTTGTATTTCTGTGCACTTTTGCTTTATAGTGTGTGTATGTGTAATCCTTGTGGTATTTACTCTTTCTAGTTGACACTTTTTACATGCCATAGAGGCTCTCACACTTGCATTTCAGTGAGCATAATCAACTGACTGCTTCTTGCAAACTAGCATAGTTGGGTATTCCACAGTTATTCCTTAGAACAGCCTTGCTGCTTATTCCCTGTTTACAAAGTGAATCCAGAGATATTACTAGAGATATTCTTTACTGCTTGAGCCACCAAGGAAGCCCATATATGGGAGACCCAATTTCCATCCCTGGATCAAGAAGATAGCCTGGAGCAGGCCATGGCAACCCATTCCAATGTTCTTCCTGGAGAATCCCATGGAAGAGGAGCCTGGCAGGCTACAATCCATGAGGCTGCAAAGAGTCAGACACAACTGATGTGACTGATCACAGTAAATATATGATATATAACCATTTTATAATTATATATATATATACACACACACACACACACACACACACACATACATTTTTGTTCATATTCTCTTCCATTATGGTTATTGTAGGATACTGACTGCAGTGCTGTGTGGTATGCATAGGACCTTGTTTATCCATTCTATATATATTACATCTACTAACCCCACCGTCCCACTCCACCCTTCCCCTAATCCCTCCACCTTGGCAAACACATTCTGTTCTATATGTCTGCGAGGCTGTTTCTGTTTAATAGATAAGTTTATTTGTGTGATATTTTAGATTCCACATGTAATTGATATCACATAGTATGTCTTTCTCTCTGACTTTATTTAGTTATGATTATCTCTGTTTGCATCCATTGCTGCTGAAAATGGCATTATTTCATTCTTTGTTATGCCTGAGTAGTATTCCAATGTATATGTTTAATACACCTTATTTATCTATTAAACTGTTTGATGGACATATGGGTTGTTTTCATGTCTTGGTTATTGTGAATAATGCTGCTATGAAAATAAGGGCACATGTATCTTTTTGGATTAGAGTGTTGTCTGTATACTAACACATGCTCAGGAGTGAGACTGCTGAATCATACAGTAATTATATTTTTAGTTTTCTGAGGATCTTCCATACTGTTCTCTGTAGTGGCCTTACCAACTTACATTCCCACCAAGAATGTAGGAGGGTGACCTTTTTTTTTGCATCCATTTCAGCATTTGTTATTAGAGTTTATAATGATGGCCATTCTGACTGGTGTGAAGTGGTACTTCATGTAGTTCTGATTTGCATTTCGGTAGTAATTAACAATGTTGAACATCTTTTCATGTGCTTATTGACCATCTATAAGTCTTTGGAGAAAGTCTACTTAGGTCTTCTGCCCATTTTTCTATTGGGTTGTTTATTTTTTTAATTCTTGAGTTGTATAAACAGTTTGTATTTTGGAAACCAAGCCCTAGTTGATCATAGATTGTTTGCAGATATTTTCTTTCATTCTGTAGTTTGTCTTTTTGTTTTGTTTGCTCAGTTTTAATAAAAGTTTATGCCATACATCCACACACTCTAACAGCAGTGCTTTGGAAAACTAGTAAACAAAGATGTTTCTACACTATATTTGCATTGAGCTCTTTAGATAAATAACAAGTCAGAATCAGGCAGCAATGAAAAATCTGTCTAGTAATAGATTGACTGAAAAGTGAGATAAATGTACCTGCTTTAGGGAAGATCTAGGTGGACTCACTAACTTGGAAATTTGAACCATATTTGTTTACACAAAGATTGACTATATCCCCGTGAAGCTGGAGATTTGCAAACCTACAGGCCACTGGCATCAAGAGTATACTTGAACTTTCTATATAGGCATGGATTCTCAAAAAGATTAATCAGTCTTGCTTATGAATAAGATAAATTATGTAACAATGAATGAATAAAGCCCATATGTTTTGAATAAAACTCCATAAGCTGAATGGAGAAATAAAATTGTGAGAAAGTTAAGTATATATTTAAATATACAAAATAGAAAAATTAACTTTTGGACTGCTGAGAAATAACTGTAGTAGTCAATCTTCAAAGAAAGCAACAAGCAGACAGATTATTCTTTTTAAACTAAGTTCTTGAAAGTATTGTGAATATTAGAAACATTCCCCCAAACAGCGACAGACTTAGCACTTTTATTTTTTATAAATGAAGTCACATTTTAATTGAACTTATCAATTCAAGACTAACCAGTGTTCTACTATGAGGGAAAATAATATGTTAATGTTAAGAAACATCATTTATGAATAAAACTGGTGTTTAGGGAAAATATTAAAGGAAACAAACATCCTGGTAAGGGATATCAGTTCACTTCACTTCAGTCACTCAGTTGTGTCCAACTCTTGCATGAATCACAGCACGCCAGGCCTCCCTGTCTATTACCAATTCCCAGAGCTCACTCAGACTCACATCCATCGAGTCAGTGATGCCATCCAGCCATCGCATCCTCTGTCGTCCCCTTCTCCCACTGCCCCCAATCCCTCCCAGCATCAGAGTCTTTTCCAATGAGTCAACTCTTTGCATGAGGTGGCCAAAGTACTGGAGTTTCAGCTTTAGCATCATTCCTTCTGAAGAACACCCAGGGCTGATCTCCTTCAGAATGGACTGGTTGGATCTCCATGCAGTCCAAGGGACTCTCAAGAGTCTTCTCCAACACCACAGTTCAAAAGCATCAATTCCTCTGTGCTCAGCCTTCTTCACAGTCCAAGTCACACATCCATACATGACCACTGGAGAAACCACAGCCTTGACTAGATGGACCTTAGTCAGCAAAATAATGTCTCTGCTTTTGAATATGCTATCTAGATTGGTCATAACTTTTCTTCCAAGGAGTAAGCATCTTTTAATTTCATGGCTCCATTCACCATCTGCAGTGATTTTGGAGCCCCCACAAAAAATAAATAAAGTCTGACACTGTTTCCACTGTTTCCTCATCTATTTCCAATGAAGTGATGGGACTGGATGCCACAATCTTCAATTTCTGAAAGCTGAGCTTTAAGCCAACTTTTTCACTCTCCATTTTCACTTTCATCAAGAGGCTTTTTAGTTCCTCTTCACTTTCTGCAATAAGGGTGTTGTCATCTGCATATCTGAGGTTATTGATATTTCTCCTGGTAATCTTGAATCCAGCTTGTGTTTCTTCCAGTCCAGTGTTTCTTATGATGTACTCTGCATATAAGTTAAATAAGCAGGGTGACGATATACAGCCTTGAGGTACTCCTTTTCCTATTTGGAACCAGTCTGTTGTTCCATGTCCAGTTCTAACTGTTGCTTCCTGACCTGCATACAGATTTCTCAAGAGGCAGGTCAAGTGGTCTGGTATTCTCATCTCTTTCAGAATTTCCCATAGTTTATTGTGATCCACACAGTCAAAGGCTTTGATAGTCAATAAAGTAGAAATAGATGTTTTTCTGGAACTCTCTTGCTTTTTCCATGATCCAGCAGATGTTGGCAATTTGATCTGGTTCCTCTGCCTTTTCTGAAACCAGCTTGAACACCAGGAATTTCATGGTTCATGTACTGCTGATGCCTGGCTTGGAGAATTTTGAGCATTACTTTACTAGCGTGTGACATGAGTGCAATTGTGTGGTAGTTTGAGCATTCTTTGGCATTGTCTTTCTTTGGGATTGGAATGAAAACTGACCTTTTCCATTCCTGTAGCCATTGCTGAGTTTTCATCTGATAGATAGAGTGCCTGATGAACTATGGAATGAGGTTCTCACATTGTACAGGAGACAGGGATCAAGACCATCCCCATGGAAAAGAAATGCAAAAAAGCAAATTGGCTATCTGGGGGGGCTTATGAATAGCTGTGAAAAGAAGAGAGGCAAAAAGCAAAGGAGAAAAGGAAAGATATAAGCATCTGAATTCAGAGTTCCAAAGAATAGCAAGAAGAGATAAGAAAGCCTTCTTTAGCAATCAATTCAAAGAAATAGAAGAAAACAACAGAATGGGAAAGACTAGAGATCTCTTCAAGAAAATTAGAGATACCAAGGGAACATTTCATGCAAAGATGGGCTCAATAAAGGACAGAAATGGTATGGACCTAATAGAAGCAGAAGATATAAGAAGAGGTGGTAAGAATACACAGAAAACTATACAGAAAGGACCTTCACGACCCAGATAGTCACGATAGTGTGATCACTCATCTAGAGCCAGACATCCTGGAATGTGAAGTCAGGTGGGCCTTAGAAAGCATCACTACGAACAAAGCTAGTGGAGATGATGGAATTCCAGTTGAGCTATTTCAAATCGTGAAAGATGATGCTGTGAAAGTGCTCCACTCAATATGTCAGCAAATTTGGTAAGGGATATAGGACTATCAATTTTTATGAAATAAAGAATTTAGACGTTTAACTCGTTAAATGTTATCCTTTATTATTGTTCTTTTTAAAGTAACTGGGCAAGGCTATTAGTTAAAATCCTGGTTTGGGAGATGTACTTGTGTTCATAGAGATCAATTATCATTAATAAAATAAGATTTTATCAGAAGAAACAGTGAAAAACATACAGCAATCACTACTGTTGTCCAGAATGTTTGGATTTTAGGCTATTTGAAAAAAAAAAAAAAAAAGCAGAGGAAAATGACCAGCTTTATATCTACCCACCAGGAAAGACTTAGTTATGATGACTTAGAAAGCAATTTATCTAGGCCCAGTTTTTTCCAATCATTATTTTCTAAGTTAAGGGGGGGTCTATAATCTTAGTAAATAAATGATATATTTCTAAGAATGTTTTAATCAGTAATCCTGTCTGTATTAAAACTTTCAGGAAATTGTTGAAAACTGATTTTTACATAATAAAAAATTAAAAGTTTAACTTGAGCTTAGATATTTATCTTCAGTTAAATGCAGAGATTTTTTTACAAGAAGTGTATATTTTATTAGTTGCTTAGTAACCATGCAGTATGAAAAGACAGGGAATGTTTTTATAACTTACTTTGTGTATAACATTTTGTCTATTAGGTGCAATCTCTTGCATTTGTTAATGATGTGTGCCTTCTGAACAATATTTCAATAATATTTCCTTTAAATATCCCTGAGATTGATCATTATTGACAAGGCATTTTTTTCAGAATGTTTCCTGCAACTAGAGCTAAAGTATTTTAAAGCTATCTGTCCATATAAGAAAGAATAAACAAGGACCAATATGCATTCTGTGTTACTTTAGTTGCTATCAGTTCAGTCCCTTAGTCGTGTCCAACTCTTTGCAGCTTCATGGACTGCAGAATGCCAGGTTTCCCTGTCCATCACCAACTCCTGAAGCCTACTCAAACTCATGTCCATTGAGTCAGTGATGTCGTCCAATCATCTTACCCTCTGTTGTCCCCTTCTCCTCCTGCCTTCAGTTTTTCCCAGCATCAGGGTCTTTTCCAATGAGTCAGTTCTTCGCATCAGGTGGCCAGAGTATTGGAGTTTCAGCTTCAACATCAGTCCTTCCAATGAATATTCCGGGCTGATTTCCTTTAGGATTGACTGGTTGAATCTCCTTGTAGTCCAAGGGACTCTCAAGAGTCTTCTCCAGTCCCCAAGTTTGAAAGCATCAGTTCTTTGGTGCTCAGCTTTCTTTTTTTGTTTGTTTGTTTGTTTATTTACTTTATTTTACTTTACAATACTGATTGGTTTTGCCATACATCAACATGAATCCACCACGGGTGTACATGTGTTCCCAATCCTGAACTCGCCTCCCACTTCCCTCCCCATACCATTTCTCGGGGTCATCCCAGTGCACTAGCCCCAGGCATCCTGTATCCTGCATAACTTCCTTATGACCCAGCAATCCTACTGCTGGGCATACACACTGAGGAAACCAGAACTGAAAGAGACACGTGTACCCCAATGTTCATCGTAGCACTATTTATAATAGCCAGGACATGGAAGCAACCTAGATGTCCATCAGCAGATGAATGGGTAAGAAAGCTGTGGTACCTATACACAATGGTGTATTACTCAGCCATTAAAAAGAAGACATTTGAATCAGTTCTAATGAGATGGATGAAACTGGAGCCTATTATACAGAATGAAGTAAACCAGAAAGAAAAACACCAATACAGTATACTAACATATATATATATATGGAATTTAGAAAGATGATAACAGTAACCCTGTATGTGAGATAGCAAAAGAGACACAAATGTATAGAACAGTCTTTCAGCTTTCTTTTTAGTCCAACTTTCACATCCATATATGACCACTGGAAAAACCATAGCTTTGACAAGATGGACCTTTGTTGGTTAGTTTCCATGGATACTTACATTCATTTCCAAACTGAAAAAAAATTATTGAGATTTTCTAATATATCTAAAAATTACAAAAAGTAAAATTCAACTATTTTTATCATCTACATATCTATTAATTTCTGTATACACATTTGCCTCTATATATACATGTATGTGTGTGTGTTTATACACTGGATGTGTTAAAAAAAAATTGCTACAGATTTCTTTAAAGGGGCAACAAATAAATGTACCAATCCATTTAAGTAGTACAGAAAGCAGAGAAAACATGTAATATAAAAATATAGTTTGAAAGCCCAAATTATTAAAAAAAAAAAAAAAGAAGACTAATGGAGCCCAGATGATTCATAAAAAGAAAGGAAGTAAATAGAAATACATAGAACTGAGGCTTAGTCAGGAAACGTAAGAAATGCCAAAGAAAAATTAAATCTCAAACTTCAGTGGCTTGATGCAGCAAAAATTAATTTAGCTATCATCCTACACATACAAAGCAGACGTTTCCCAAATTTGTGTTCAGTGGTGCTCCTGATATAGGTACCAAAATAATAATGATTCAATGAATTATCCTTCATGTGAATATTATATATTATTGCTTTATCCTCAGCAAAAATTCCATGTTAGAAAAAATATAACATAGCTGGTAAAATAATCATTTTGATTAATCTACTTTGTGAGAGAAGATACTAACATATACTATAGTATTAAGTAATTTCAACATCTTAGTGGCTAAATACAGTGTAACTTTCTCACTTATTTCACTTGAGGGAGTTCTGGAGCATATTTATTATAAATCACTCGATCCATATTTATGATGACTTCATCTCATTATGTTTTTCCATGAATGCTGAAGCACAAAAGAGGCAAGATGCATACTTGTTCTGAAATTTTATGTCCAGATGTGACTATAACATGTGGTCTAAATTATTTGGCAAAAATGACTCACTTGCTCAATGTTTAACAGTGTCTCAGTTCAGTTCAGTTCAGCCGCTGGATCGTGTCCGACACTTTGCGACCACATGAATTGCAGCACGCCAGGCCTTCCTGTCCGTCACCAACTTCTGGAGTTCACTCAAACTCACATCCATCGGGTCGGTAATGCCATCCAGCCATCTCATCCTCTGTCATGCCCTTTTCCTTCTGCCCCCAATCCCTCCCAGCATCAGAGTCTTTTCCAATGAGTCAGCTCTTTGCATGAGGTAGCCAAAGTACTGGAGTTTCAGCTTTAGCATCATTCCTTCAAAAGAACACCCAGGGCTGATCTCCTTTAGAATCGACTGGTTGGATCTCCTTGCAGGGGACTCTCAAGAGTATTCTCCAACACCACAGTTCAAAAGCATCAATTCGACGCTCAGCTTTCTTCACAGTCCAACTCTCACATCTATACATGACTACTGGAAAAACCACAGCCTTGAATAGACAGATCTTGTTGGCAATTAATGTTTCTGCTTTTCAATATGATATCTAGGTTAGTCATAAAATTCCTTCCAAGGAGTAAGTGTCATTTAATTTCATGGCTACAATCACCACCTACAGTGATTTTGGAGCCCCAAAAAATAAAGTCTGACACTATTTCTACTGTTTCCCCATTTATTTCCCATGAAGTGATGGGACCGGATGCCATGATCTTAGTTCTCTGAATATTGAGTTTTAAGCCAAATTTTTCACTCTCCTCTTTCACTTTCATCGAGAGGCTTTTTAGTTCCTCTTCACTTTCTGCCATAAGAGTGGTGTCATCTGCATATCTGAGGTTATTGATATTTCTCCAGGAAATCTTGATTCCAACTTGTGCTTTTTTCAGCCCAGCATTTCTCATGATGTACTCTGCATATAAGTTAAATAAGCAGGGTGGAAAATATACAGCCTTGACTTACTCCTTTTCCTATTTGGAACCAGTCTGTTGTTCCCCATCCAGGTGTAACTGTTGCTTCCTGACCTGCATAAAGATTTCTCAAGAGGCAGATCAGGTGGTCTGATATTCGCATCTCTTTCAGAATTTTCCACAGTTTATTGTGATCCTTACAGTCAAAGGCTTTGGCATAGTCAGTAAAGCAGAAATTGATGTTTTTCTGGAACTCTCTTGTTTTTTCCATGATCCAGTGGATGCTGGCAATTTGGTCTCTGGTTCCTCTGCCTTTTCTGAAACAGCTTGAACATACGGAAGATCAGAGTTAATGTATTGCTGAAGCCTGGCTTAGAGATCCTGAGCATTACTTTTCTAGAGTGTGAAATGAGTGCAATTGTGCAGTAGTTTGAGCATTCTTTGGCATTTCCTTCCTTTGGGATTGGAATGAAAACTGACCTTTTCCAGTCCTGTGGCCAATGCTGAGTTTTCCAAATTTGCTGGGATATTGAGTGGAGCTCTTTCACAGCATCATCTTCCAGGATTTGAAATAGCTCAACTGGAAATCCATCACCTCCACTAGCTTTGTAGTGATGCTTTCTAAGGCCACTTGCCTTCACATTCCAGGATGTCTGGCTCTAGATGAGTGATCACACCATCATGATTATCTTGGTCATGAAGATCTTTTTTCTACAGTTCTTCTGTGTATTCTTGCCACTTCTTCTTAATATCTTCTGTTTCTATTAGTTCCATACCATTTCTGTCCTTTATTGAGCCCACCTTTGCATGAAATGTTCCCTTGGTATCTCTAATTTTCTTGAAGAGATCTCTTTTCTTTCCCATTTTGTTGTTTTCCTCTATTCCTTTGCATTGATCACTGAGGAAGGCTTTCTTATCTCCCCTTGCTGTTCTTTGGAACTCTGTATTCAGATGCTTATATCTTTCCTTTTCTCCTTTGCTTTTCACTTCTCTTTCCACAGCTATTTGTAAAGTCTTCCCAGACACCCATTTTGCTTTTTTCATTTCTTTTCCATGGGGATGGTCTTGATCCCTGTCTCCTGAACAATGTCACGAACCTCATTCCATAGTTCATCAGGCACTCTATCAGATCTAGTCTCTTAAATCTATGTCTCACTTCCATTGTATAAACATAAGGAATTTTATTTAGGTCATACCTGAATGGTCTAGTGGTTTTCCTTACTTTCTTCAATTTAAGTCTGAATTTGGTAATAAAGAATTCATGATCTGAGCCACAGTCAGCTCTGGGTCTTGTTTTTGTTGACTGTATAGAGCTTCTCCATTTGCCTGCAAAGAATGCAATCAGTCTGATTTTGGTGTTTACCATCTGGTGATGTCTATGTGTAGAGTCTTCTCTTGTGTTGTTGGAAGAGGGTGTTGGCTGTGACCAGTGCATTCTCTTGGCAAAACTCTATTAACCTTTGTCCTGCTTCATTCCGTACTGCAAGGCCAAATTTGCCTGTTACCCCAGGTGTTTCTTAACTTCATACTTTTGCATTCCAGTCCCTTATAATGAAAAGGACATCTTTTTTGGATGTTAGTTCTAAAAGATCCTGTAGGTCTTCATAGAACCGTTCAAGTTCAGCTTCTTCAGTGTTACTCATTGGGGCAAGACTTGGATTACTGTGATACTGAATGGTTTCCCTTGGAAATAAACAGAGATCATTCTGTCGCTTTTGAGATTGCACCCAAAAACTGCATTTCAGACTGTTTTGTTGACCATGATGGTTTCTCCATTTCTTCTAAGGGATTTTTGCCTGCAGTAGTAGATATAATGGTCATCTGCATTAAATTCACCCATTCCAGTCCATTTTAGTTCACTGATTCCTAGAATGTCGATGTTCACTCTTGCTGTCTCCTGTTTGACTACTTCCAATTTACCTTGATTCATGGACGTAACATTCCAGGTTCCCATGAAATATTGCTTTTTACAACATTGGACTTGTATGGTTTATAATCTATCAAAATGTTGAATCACTTAGTTTGCACTGCTGCTGCTAAGCTGCTGCTAAGTTACTTCAGTTGTGTCTGACTCTGTGTGACCCCATAGATGTCAGCCCACCAGGCTCCACCACCTCTGAGATTCTCCAGACAAGAACACCGGAGTGGGTTGCCATTTCCTTATCCAATGCATGAAAGTGAAAAGTGAAAGTGAAGTCCCTCAGTCGTGTCCGACTCTTAGCGACCCCATGGATTGCAGCCTACCAGGCTCCTCCACCCATGGGATTCCCCAGGCAAGAGTACTGGAGTGGGGTGCCATTGCCCCCCCCCCCAGTTTGCACTATATAGTGTATAAACTAGACTATAATGACAAAAATTACTATAAAATACATGCTAAGCTGCTGCTAAGTTACTTCAGTTGTGTCTGACTCTGTGTGACCCCATAGATGTCAGCCCACCAGGCTCCACCACCTCTGAGATTCTCCAGACAAGAACACCGGAGTGGGTTGCCATTTCCTTATCCAATGCATGAAAGTGAAAAGTGAAAGTGAAGTCCCTCAGTCGTGTCCGACTCTTAGCGACCCCATGGATTGCAGCCTACCAGGCTCCTCCACCCATGGGATTCCCCAGGCAAGAGTACTGGAGTGGGGTGCCATTGCCCCCCCCCAGTTTGCACTATATAGTGTATAAACTAGACTATAATGACAAAAATTACTATAAAATACATAAACATAATTATGTTTAATTTTTATTATTACATTATTACATTCAGCATTTTTGTGCATATGCTGATGCTGCTAAGTTGATTCAGTTGTGTCCAACTCTCTGCGACCCCAGAGATGGCAGCCCACCTGTCTCTGCTGTCCCCAGGCTCCTCCAGGCAGGAACACTGGAGTGGGCTGCTGTTTCCTTCTCCAACACATGAAAGTGAAAAGTGAAAGTGAACTCACTCAGTCGTGTCCGACTCTTCAGGATCCCATGTAACAGGCATCCTACCAGGCTCCTCCATCCATGGGATTTTCCAGGCAAGATTACTGGAATAGGTTGCCATTGCCTTCTCTGTGTGTGCATATAGACATCCATAAAATGAACAATTGGTTTTAAGATACGTTACTGCATTTATGTTTGTTTGTATTCATTTTAAGTTACTTTTAGTATTATTTTAAGTAAGAGTATTTTGATTGATAATACCTATATTACATGTCACATCTATTCTCACCTAGGAATATTTCATAAATTTTATCATGTGAGAAAAGCAATTGTTGTTAGTGGACTACACAGAACAACTCTGACAGTGATTGAGAAAAATCAATTCCATCAGAACTATATACTCAAGAGAAAACACAAAATTTTTCTAAAAAAAAAAAAAAAAACTGCCATTGATTTTTTTTTTTTATCATGACACAAGCAAAATGTAGACTTCCATGCAGCTTTTCCCAATTCACTCATTTTCATTCACTCACTACTCACCAAGGAAGAACAAAATGTCTCCATCTATATTTCATTGATCTTTTTCACTTTAAAAAAGTTTGGATGATAGATACATTTTACCTGATAGTTTTATACTGTGTTTATCCTATGATTTTATAATCCTTGATTTTTAGGTTATTTTGTAGCTCAATAAAAAGTGTAAGTAAATCAAGAAACTTTAACAATTTATGAAGGATCCTGATATTTTCAAAACTAAGAAAGAATACATATCCTGAAATCTAGCCAGTACCATCAATAAACTTATTAACATTACCATGTAATATTAAGTTGGTTCACACAATTCTATCATGCTACTCCATTTCAATTAGATGCATTAAGAAAAAAAAAATCAGTGCTTATAATAAAAAGAAAGAGATGCATGCCACTAAACTACTGGTGAAGTAGGATTTTTTTAAAAAATGTGACAGAACTATCATTCAGTAAAGAACACTATGATAATTTATACACAACTGACAAGAAAATGATGTGAAACTTTTTATGTGGAAAACTATAAAGTTTACTTTTTCACTATTAAATTCGAGGAGATATCAAACAGCAAATTCATTAGTAAATATATACTGGATGCTTAAAGCAGAGAGACACTGTAACAGGCACCATAAAGTTGGAGAGAAAGAGGAAAATATTTTATTAATCAGGGCTTTTATAATTCATAATCCAAGTGAGAAAAAGGTATTTCATTAGGGAGGATGACTTCTAATCTCAACAATGAATAGGTTTTATAAATAACATTTTATTTGAGAAAAAATGGAAATAAAGATGTAACACCATTTTAAATTGAATTTGACACAAATGAGGAAGATTTAAGAGTTGAAAACTTTCAGTCACAAAGTAAATGATACATGGAGATGGCATAGGAATATAGTTAATACTAATATATTATCTTTGTATAGTGACAGATGGTAACTAGACTTATTGTGATGATTATTTTGTAATGTATAGAAATATTAAATCACAGAGGCAAGGTACAGGGCGGGGGAATTGAACGAAGGTTGTCAAAACCTTCAAAGTTCCAGTTACAAGATAAATGAGTACTAGATATATAGTGTACAATATAATTAATGCAATGAACACTGCTCTATGTTAAATATGAAAGTTGAGTAAATTCTAAGAGTTACAGTCACTAAGAAAAAATGATTTTTATCTTTTATATCTATATTAGATGATAGATATTCACTAAACCATTGTGATAATTTCATAATGTATGTACAAGTCAAATCATTATGCTAGATACAGTGCTGTATTATATTATATCTCAATAAAACTGAAAGAAAAAATAAACTATGCAAGTGTGAAAAATCGAGTTTTCATTGTCATATGCATTGGCAAAAATCCTAATTTTATTCACTAAAATAAGCAAAGAGCATATATATCTATGGGAAAATACAGTAAAATTTGAAATCATTACTCTAAAGAAATGATTCGGTGTTACTGGTCATATTCAGGATGCTGTCTAATTTTTTCTACCAAATTACACACTCAGATATCAAAGACTTGAAGTAAAATGAGAACTATTTTATTATAAAAGCACTAAGCAAAATGATGGATTATATCTATATTGATATACTGTTTTGTTGCTAAAATTTTCTAAATGACTTTCTGGAAGAAATGTGAATTTCTTAATAGATTGGGAACTAATTGAGGAGAATTTTTGGCATATTTAGGAATTTGGAGCCTATATAGTAGACTTTTTTTTAAAAATTAAACTATACTTTATACCTCTATTTCTTTAGGTCTAGGTGTAAATTTGCATTTGCTGTCATTCCATGTCATGACTTAATCATCACATGATCATGTAATTTTATAAGAAATGCTTTAAATAAAGTAACTATACAGTTAGAGCTCACTTAGAAAACTTTTTTATTTCCTTTCATTGAGAAAAATATTAACATCTTCATCAAGCTCTGAGGAGGAAATATTTTGAATCTTCACTTCAGTGCAGTTCAGTAGCTTAGTCGTGTCCGACTCTTTGCGACCCCATGAATCACAGCACGCCAGGCCTCCCTGTCCATCACCAACTCCCAGAGGTCACTCAGACTCACGTCCATTGAGTCCGTGATGCCATCCAGCCATCTCATCCTCTGTCATCCCCTTCTCCTCCTGCCCCCAATCCCTCCCAGCATCAGGGTCTTTTCCAATGAGTCAACTCTTCGCATGAGGTGGCCAAAGTACTGGAGTTTCAGCTTTAGCATCATTCCTTCCAAAGAAATCCCAGGGTTGATTACTACCATATTTGGTGAGTTACTATTTGTTGCCTATTAAAGGTATATCTGATCATTATATTCTAGATCCCTTGCTCAATAGGTGTTTGTTGTGTACCCTGAGCTTTACATGGCAAGCATCATAATGTAATCAACATAGTCTATCTCTATAAATATTTAGGTTTTCTTTGAAAAAAAAAAAAAAAATCGGCTTTTCCCAAAGTGTTATATTTCAATTATTACAGCTGTCTTCCAATGTGCCTTTTTTTAAAATTGAGGCATATTTGATATACATCATATGTTCCAGGTGTACAACATAGTGATTCATAATTTTTAAGGTTATATTCCATTTGTAGCAATTGTAAATTATTGGCTGTATTCTCTGTGTTGTACAATATAGCCTTGTAGTTTATTTATCTTATACATTGTACTTTGTACTTCTTTCAGTAACCTTTTGAAACTTTTTGCATACATATGCTTTACATATTTTTAGATATATACCTAGTATTTTATTTTCTTGGGAGAAGTTGTAATTGGTGTTGTCGTTTGATATTTGTATCTAATCAGTATGTTGTAAGTATGTGAATATGCATGAATTTTTCTGTGTTAATATTTGTTATACAACTTTACTGAACTCACTATTACTTCACAGATTTTCTGTAGATTGCTTGAGAATTTGTATTTATGCACCTGTGCCATCTGAAAATAGAGTTTTAGTTTTTCAAAAGGTATGCAATTTTTCTTGCCTGTTGCCAGTGCCTAGAAGCTATAGTACCACGTTGAATAAAGTGATGACAGTAGATATTCTTGCTTTATTTGTGACCACAAAGAAAAAGCAGCATTCATTTTCTGACTACTAAGTATGAGGCTAACTAGCTATAAGTTTTTTATAGAGATTTTANTTGAGCTTTAAGTCAACTTTTTCACTCTCCTCTTTCACTTTCAACAAGAGGCTTTTTAGCTCCTCCTCACTTTCTGCCATCAGAGTGGTGTCATCTGCATCTCTGAGGTTATTGAGAAGAAACTACACTAGTTTCATTATTATCCTTCATAATAATTTTTTAAATATTTATTTTATTTTATTTATTTGACTGTGCCAGGTCTTAGTTGTAACACATCAGTTCTTTTATTTGTAGCATGCAAGATCTTAGTTACAGTGTATAGGATCTAGTTCCTTGACAAGGGATCAAACCGAGTCCCCTTGCATTTGAAGTGTGGAGTATTAGCCATTAGCCCACTAGGGAAGTCCTGTAATCAGTTCTTACGTAGTCAAAATATATTTGATTTCACCTATTTAAATCCCAGTTGCTTCATTGTCAAAAACCATTTGTTTTCTGTGGCCAACCTACTTCTAACTCTGACGTATTTAACACCATGGATTCCTCTTTATGTACATACATTTTATTCCATACTAAGGTTTGTAAAAATTCTCTCTTTCTTGGCTTTGTTTTATACTCATGTTTTCATTACTCCTTTTTGTCTCAAATTCAGCAAACTTTATAGCTTGACTTTGCTCTGACTGTACATTCTGGGGATCCTCTGATATATTTATCACCTGTTTTCTTCTTTTCTTTGTTCATATGCCATATATTTCCATGGAAGAAATGGATATACAAAGTCTAAACTCTTGAGTCATGAATCTTTATTTCCCATTTCAGTAGCTACTGCATACACAAACTCCCAAATCCCAACAGGATATCTTTCCTTGGATGGAAAAAGATCAGACATTCAAAATACCACACCCAGTTTTTTGTGACTCCACGTCTTTTTTTTTTTTTTTCTTTCTTTCTTTCTTTCTTCTTCTTTTTTTTTTTTTAAAATCTATGGATTTTCTTTTGGAATCCATAAAAGACTTCAATATTTACTTTCCCAATTTATATTCAATAACTTTTATTATAACATCTAATTGCAAATTATATATGCTTGAATATTAACCATACCCATGACTAAAAAGGCTGTAAGAAATTTGAAGATACTGAAGACTTTATTTCAACCCCAATTAATTTCTAGCATCATAGCTTGCCATAAGCCACCAGGGAGAGAATTTCCTGAAGTGGAACATGGCTAATTATTTTTGCTATATCTTCTATATCGATTAAATTTTGCCACAACAAAGTCTAAGAATTCTACATAATTTAAGCATTTTAGAATAATCTGGCCTAAGGTAATATCAATAGAATTCTCTAATAATTTCGACCAGAAAAAAGAGACATGACTTAAACAGTAAAGTAATATCCCAAGTTCATACAACATTAGATTTTTAAAAGTGTTTCCATTATATATTTCAAGTCAGAATAATTTCAGATAATGTATTTCAGGTCAGAATCGTTAACAAAATCAATATTTCAAAGCATTCTATTACATTCTGAATCATGATCAGCAATCTACCTGATTTTAAAGAGATAATATATCTTTAACACATAATAGGTTGAAAATTTGTTCCATCTACAGCATGGGTTACTGTTCACTAAGGTAATACACAAAATATGTCAGTGTGCCAATTGATAATGGAAAAATGTGGGTAAGACAAGAAGAACTCTGTGTAACTATTGTCATATGCTTTTACTTTTTCCAGTCTTCCATAGCGTGCCTGATGTTTACCTGCAGAGATGAATTGTGCTTCTTATAATAGTAATCATGTCATTAGGATCAGGTTAAAAATTAATCACATACCAGAAGAACAAAAGCACTTTTTGGAAGTAGAGTTCATTTCTTCACATTATTGACATGATAATGAAACTTTTAGGGTAACATTTGAGCTTATTTTGCTTTACAAATTCAGTACACTGTAGCCTCCTTGCCTTCATTAGGACCTTTTTTAACACTGGCAACATTGCAAGAAAAATCAGTTATTTTTTCATTCAGAAGTATTAATAAAATTCATAGTCCAAAATTACAATTGTGTTTGCACCAACCTAATAAATGAAAAATTTCCAGTATATGTTGACATTAAAGATATGCTTCATAATATTTATGTGCAGAAATCAGTTTGTCAATAACTGACTGACAGATACCTCAAGGCTGAGAGATAACTTCTTTCAAGAAAGTATGTGATTACTTATTCATTTATCACTTTTTATTATTAACTGGGGATGCTCATTGATTTTGCCTCTAGGTAAATACACAGAAATAAACTCAGTGTTAACCACTCCTCTGCCTGGTTGATCATTTTATGTCTTTAAGACAAAAGACTAAATAAAAAGGATGATTTTAGGCTTTGATTCACAGGTCAGTTCTCACATTCTTGTTCTCTGGAAAGCAATTTCAAAGCTATGAAGTCATCAGTAGAGACAACTCTGCCTCCCTATAGAACACACCTGCCAATGCAAGAGATGTAAGAGACATGGGTTCAATCCCTGGGAAGATCCTTTTGAGGAGGAAATGGCAAACCACTCCAGAATTCTTGTCTGGAGAATCCCATGGACAGAGAAGCCTGGTGGGTTATCATATGGGGTGATAAATAGTCAGACACCACTGAAGCAACAACACACTTACATTGAAGAATTTACCATGTGCTAAATACTACTCTAAGTTATTTTTCAAGCTTACATGATTTAATCTCCAAGCCAATCTCATGAAACACTGTTGTTCTCATTTTAAGAATAAGGAAACTGAGACACAGAAAGGGCATGTGACTTTCCAGCATTGCTTCCCTAATAGAATGAAAGGCTGAATTGGTACTCACATAGGCTGCTTACAGATCTTATAATAATCAATATCAAATTTTAGTTTCAAATGTACCTGAGATGTTTCAGGGCACTATGTATGTCCTGTATGGAATGTAGAGTTAGTGCCTATAACTAATCCATTTGTTTTCCATACTTCATTATTAGGTTCAGTCTGACTTCAATGCCTTTCTTTGGATCAAAATGAATATTCTGACATCTTAAATCAAAGGCTATTGGCATTAAATTTTACTCTTATTCAACTCTCTGACAGAGAAAATTACATGAATTTTATCAGGAATTAACAAGCAACTATTGGCTTGGTTATATTCATGTTACAATATAAACTTCCTAAATTATCTTACAAAAAAATAACACTTGTATTTAACTATCAATTCAGCAACAATTTTTTTCTCATTATTCTCATGAAGACTTATGAATGCAGAAGAATTACAAAATTGAAAGCACACATTAATTTTCAAATATATATATAAGGTATTTGAAAACTTTAATTTCATTGTATAAAAAATTAAAACAGATCTTCCCTTTCAAATTTTGAAAAGTTTGTGATTTAGAAATAGGAAATTTAATGATATTTATAGTTAATATATCAATTATGCTTTAAATTGCAATGTATGTTAGTTTTAGGATGTGAGGACTAAATAAAAATTTTAAAACTATATATAGTTTCCTTGCAAGATGGAGTCCCTCACAAGATGGCAGAGTAGAAGGACGTGTGCACACCTCCTGTGAGAACTCCAAAACTGAAACCAGCTGTTGAACAACCATCAACAGGAGAATGTTGGATCCCACCAAAAAATAATAGCCCATATCCAAGGACAAAGGAGAAACCCTAACAAGATGGTTAAGAGGGGTGAAATCATGTGTAGAATCAAACCCCACACCTCCCAGAGATGTTCAGAGGGCACAAACAAAACCTTGTACACACCAGTACCCAGAGGCCTCCACAGAGACTGATCCAGATCTGCCTTTGAGTATTTGAATATCTCTTGTTGAGGTACAGGTCAGCAGTGAGTGGCCTGACATAGGGACAGGGGCTCTGGCTTCAGCAGACCTGGGACACACAGCATATGGCATAAACCCTCTTGGAGAAGGTCGCTATTAGCCCCACGATAAAGCCACCAAGCAGACAATCCACAAACTGCAGATCAATCATACCAAAGAGATTCTCACACTGTTAAAATTCTAGGACCCACAACTCATTTCATAACCTGGGGATCCTGCAAGGGGACTGAGAACACCCAGGAAATTTGACTTTGGAAGCCAGTGGGATTTGATTACAGAACTTCCACATACTGGGAAAACAGAATGTTGGAGGGCACAAACAAAACCTTGTGCACACCAGGAGCCAAGAGGAAGGAGCAGTGACCCCACAAGACACTGAACCAAACTTGCCTGTGAGTGTCCAGGAGTCTCCAGTGGAGGCATGGGTCAACAGTGGCCTGCTGAAGGGTCAGGGCACTGAATGCAACAGTGTGAGGCAAAGTCCTTTTCGAGGAGATCACCTTTACTTTACTGTTATTACTCCAACTATACATAGCTTGTCCTCAGGCCAAACAACATGGAGGGAACACATACCCACCCATCAAAAGAAAATTGGATTAAAGATTTACTGAGCATCAGAACAAGACCCAGATTACCCCACAATCAGTCTCTCCCATCAGGAAGCTTCCACAGTCCTCTTATCCTTATCTATCAGAGGGCAGACAGAATGAAAACCATAATCACAGAAAACTAACCAAATTGATCACATAGATCACAGCTTTCTCTAACTCAATGAAACCATGAACCATGTCATGTACAGGCACCCAAGATGGATGGGTCATGTTGGACAGTTCTGACCAAATGTGGTCCACTGCAGAAGGAAACGGCAAACCACTTCAGTGTTCTTGCCTTGAGAACACCATGAACAGTATGAAAAGAAAAAAGATAGGGCACTGAAAGATGAACTCCCCAGGTCGGTAAGTGCCCAATATGCTACTGGATACCAGTGGAGAAATAACTCCAGAAAGAATGAAGACATGGAGCCAAAGCAAAACAACACCCAGTTGTGGATGTGACTGGTGATAGAAGTAAAGTCCAATTCTGTAAAGAACAATATTGTAAAGGAACTTAGAATGTTAGGTCCATGAATCAAGGTGAGTTGGAAGTGGTCAAACATAAGATTGCAAGTAAGAACATCGACATTTTAGAAATTAGAGAACTGAAAAGGATTGGAATGGGTGAATTTAATTCATGTGAGTGTTATATCTACTACTGTGGGCAAGAATCCCTTAGAAGAAATGGAATAGCCCTCATAGTCAACAAAAGACTCTGAAATGCAGTACTTGGGTGCAATCTCAAAACCAACAGAAAGATCTCTCTTGTTTCCAGGGCAAAGCATTCAATATCACAGTAATCCAAGTCTATGCCCCAACCACTAATGCCAAAGAAACTGAAGTTGAACAGTTCTATAATGACATACAAGACCTTCTAGAACTACAGCAAAAAATAAATAAATAAATAAATAAAAGTCATTTTCATCATAGGGGACTAGAATGCAAGAGGTTGAAATGAAGAGATAGTTGGAGTAACAGGCAAGTTTGGCCTTGGAGTACAAAATGAAGCAGGGAAAAGTCTAACAGTTTTGCCAAAAGAATGCATGGTCATAGCCAACACCCTCTTCCAAAAACAAAAGAGAAGACTCTACACATGGACATCACCAGATGGTCAATAAGGTTGATTATATTCTTTGCAGCCAAAGAAGGAGAAACTCTATCCACTTAGCAAAAACAAGACCAAGGGCTGACTGTGGCTCAGATCATGAACTCCTTATTGCCAAATTCAGACTTAAATTGAAGAAAGTAGGGAAAACCACTAGACCATTCAGGTATGGCCTAAATAAAATTCATTACGATTATACACTGGAAGTGACAATTATATTCAAGGGATTAGATCTGATAGAGTGTTTGAAGAACTATGGAAAGAGGTTTGTGACATTGTACAGGAGGCAATGATCAAGACCATCCTGAAGAAAAAGAAATGCAAAAAAGGCAAAGGGGTTGTCTAAGGAGTCTTTACAAATAGCTGCGAAAAGAAGAGAAGTGAAAGGCAAAGGAGAAAAGGAAAGATATACCCATCTGAATGCAGAGTTCCAAAGAATAAAAAAGAGAGATAAGAAATACTTCCTCAGTGATCAATGCAAATAAATAGAGGAAAATAATAGAATGGGAATGACTAGAGATCTCTTCTAGAAAGTTAGAGATACCAAAGGAATATTTCATGAAAAGACGAGAACAATAAAGGACAGAAATGATATGGACCTAACTGAAGCAGAAGATATTAAGAACAGGTGGTAAGAATACACAGAAGAACTACACAATAAAGATCTTCATGACCCAGATAACCACGATGGTGTGATCACTCACCTAGAGCCAGACATTCTGGAATTCGATGTCAAGTGGGTCTTAGGAAGCATCACTACAAACAAAGCTAGTGGAGGTGATGTAATTCCAGCTGAGCTTTTCAAATCCTGAAAGATGATTTTGTGAAAGTGCTGAACTCAATACACCAACAAATTTGGAAAACTCAACAGTGGACTGAAAAAGGTCAGTTTTCATTCCAGTCCCAAAGAAAGGAAGTGCCAATGAATTTTCAAACTATTGCACAATTTCACTCATCTCAAAAACTAGCAAAGTAATGCTCAAAATTCTTGTGAGTCTCCAAAGTACATGAACTGCTGGATTTAGAAAAGGCAGAGGAACCAGATATCAAGTTCCCAACACCCGTTGGATCACAGAAAAAGCAAGAGAGTTAAAATATATATATGTATATATATATATATATATGTTTCTGCTTTATTGATTACAACAAAGCTTTTCATTGTGTGGATCAGAGCAAACAGTGGAAAATTCTGAAAGAGATGGGAATACCGGACCACCTGACCTGCCTCTTGAGAAATCTGTATGCAGGTCAATATGCAACAGTTAGAATGAGACATGGAACAACAAACTGGTTCCAAATTGGGAAAGGAGTATGTCCAGGCTGTATATTATCACCCTGCTTATTTAACTTATATGCAAAGTACATCATGAGAAACGATGGGCTGGAGGAAGCACAAGCCGGAATCAAGATTGCCAGGAGAAATATCAATAACCTCAGATATGCAGATGACAGCACCCTTATGGCAGAAAGTAAAGAGGAACTAAGCAGCCTCTTGATGAAAGTGAAAGAGAAGAATGAAAAAGCTGGCTTAAAACTCAATATTCAAAAAACGAAGATGATGGCATCCTGCCCCTTCTGTTCATGGCAAATCGATGGGGAAATGGAGAAAACAGTGACAACTTTATTTTCTTGGGATCCAAAGTCACTGCAGATGGTGACTCAGCCATGAAATTAAAAGATGCTTACTCCTTGGAAGGAAAGCTATGACAAACCTAGACAGCATATTAAAAAGGAGGGACATTACTCTGTTCTCAAAGTTCTATCTAGTCAAAGCTATGGTTTTTCCAGTATTCATGTAAGGATGTGAGATTTGGACCATAATAAAGCTGAACACTGAAGAATTGGTGCTTTTGAACTGTGGTGCTGGAGAAGACTCTTAAGAGTCCCTTGAACTGCAAGGAGATCAAACCAGTCAATCCCAAAGGAAATCAGTCCGGAATATTCATTGGAAGGACTGATGCTAAAGCTGAAACTCCAGTACTTTGGCCAGCTGATGTGAAGAACTGACTCCTTGGAAAAAAACCTAATGCTGGGAAAGACTGAAAGCAGAAGGAGAAGGGGACAATAGAGAATGAGATAGTTAGTTGGCATCACTGACTCGATGGACATGAGGTGAGCAAGCCCCAGGAGTTGGTGATGGATAGGGAAGCCTGGCGTGCTGCAGTCCATCGGGTCCCAAAGAGTCGGACACAATTGAGCAACTGAACGGAAAGTATAGTTTCACCTTCTTACATGCATAATCTCCCCATTATCAGCATCCACCACCAGAGTGGTACACTTATATGATTGATAAACCTACTTTAGCACATCATAATCATCCAAAGTCCTTATTTCCATTATTGTTCATCTTGGTTTTGTATGTTCTAGGTTTTTACTGTGGGAACCTGGTCAAGGTCCTTTAGATAAATCTCTAATATTCTTCCTAGAGGAAGCTCCTCTAGGTCTTGGTCTCCATAAATTTTTGTTTTAAATGTTTGTTTTAGGCTGTGCTGAGTCTTTGTTGCTGCATTTGGGTATCTCTAATTGCAGTGAGTGGGGTTACTCTCTAGTTGTGGTGCACATGCTTCTCACTGCAAGGGACTTCTCTTGTGGAGCATGGACTCAAGGTGCACAGGCTTCAGTAGTTGCAGCTCCCAGGCTCTGGAGCACGGGCTCTATAGTTGTGGTTCATGGGCTTAGTTGCCCTGTGGTGTGTGGGAGCTTTCCAGACCACAGATCATACCTGTGGCCTCTACTTTTGCAGGCAGATTGTTAACCACTGGACCACCAAGGAAGTCTTCCAAATAGAATTTTAACTGTCAGAGTTGTCTAAAATCATTCCCTAGCAGTTCATCCATTACAGTTAAATTGTCCTGTTCTGGCACTGGTTGCTATTATGTCTCCCTCTTGAGTCTCTGCTCCACTAAGCTATGATTCCCTGAATTTACCTTTCTCTCCAGTCTTGTGAACAGTGATCTGCCCTGTATTCTCCCTTCTTTTACAGTTATTTGAAGAATTGTTAATTTTTTAGTGAAAGTGTTACTCACTCAGTCGTGCCCAACTGTTTGCAATCCCATCGACTGCAGCCAACCAGGCTCCTCTGCCATCAGGCTTCTCTGTCCATTGGACTCTCCAAGCAAGAATATTGCAGGGTTAGCCATTTCTTTCTCCAGGGGATCTTTCTGACCCATGGATCAAACACGGGTCTTCTGCACTGCAGGCAGATTCCTTACCAACTGAGCTAGTTTTTTAGTTGTCTTTAGAGCAGAGTAGTGGTTTTCAAGCTTTTTACATCTGGGACCAGAAACCACAAGTTTTCCCACACTTTTGGCAAAGGAATTGAAATATAAAATATCCTGTATTTTCTCAGACTAAATGTGAAGGATAGAAATGAAGGAAGGCTTTTTAAATCCTTTCATGGAGAACTGGAAACCAGAGGTCTCCCAACTAGATTTTTCAGTGCAAATCCTTTGATACTTGTACACTATGTTGGTTTTATTTCCATTTGTGTTTCAGCTCAGTCAGTTCAGTAGCTTAGTCATGTCCAACACTTTGTGACCCCATGGAATGGAGCACTCCAGGCCTCCCTGTCTACACCAACTCCCAGAGTTTGCTCAAACTCATGCCCATTGAGGTGGTGATGCCATCCAACCATCTCATCCTCTGTTGTCCCCTTCTCCTCCTGCCTTCAATCTTTCCCAGCATCAGTGTCTTTTCAAATGAGTCAGTTCTTCACATCAGGTGGCCAAAGTATTGGAGTTTCAGCTTCAGCATCAGTCCTTCCAATGAATATTCTGGACTGATCTCCTTTAGGATGGACTGGTTGGATCTTCTTGCAGTCCAAGGGACTCTCAAGAGTCTTCTCCAACACCACAGTTCAAAAACACAATTCTTCTGTGCTCAGCTTTCTTTATAGGTGCAACTCTCACATCCATACATGACTACTGGACACGCCATAGCTTGACCAGATGGACCTTTGTTGGCAAGATAATGTCTCTACTTTTTAATATTCTGTCTATGTTAGTAATAAATTTTCTTTCAAGAAGCAAGCATCTTTTAATTTCATGGCTGCAGTCACCATCTGTAGTGATTTTGGAGCCCCCAAAAGTAAAGTCTGTAACTGTTTCCCATCTATTTGCCATGAAGTGATGGGACCAGATGCCATGATCTTAGTCTTCTGAATGTTGAGCTTTAAGCCAACATTTTCCATTTGTGTTTACTTTGTTATTCATTCTGTAAATATTGACCAGATGCTAAAGTATAATTCTGCTGATATTTGTATAGGCTATGTAACTGTATAGGATATGCATCTATCTAATTTGACCAGTCCTAGTTTTCATACCATGGAGAGCCTTTACATTATGTTATGTCCAGTCCTCAATTCTGGGTCTAATTATATAGCAACTTTGCTTTTCAGCTCTTAAGAAAACATTCTTTATTTTTTGCATGTTTTTGCACATTTGCATTTTTCTACTGTCAAGACACTGAGTTGAATCTAAAAACTTATTGAGAGCTATTTAATGTTTGACATTAAACATCTTTTCTAGTTTAGCATTAAAATATTCCCCTGCTACTTGTATTAAGTGCTGATCATTTGTTTCTTTGCCTTGAATCCATCTCATTAAATAGCTATTCCTAGGGAAACTCTAAAAACCAGGTTCCTTTGAGTCATTTATTCTTTGATCTTCATTATTTCAGGCCAAATATGAACTAAAAGTATGTCAGTATACATTTTTTTTCTCCTCTTTGCATGTCATTTAGTATTTTGTCTTATTTAGAGTTAGATAGACTCTAAAGTTGTGTGGCCTTGGGTAAGTTAGTTTTCTATTTCCTTATTTGTAAAAATGACACAAATGTATCTGACTATATTGCTGAAAGGCGATGGCTATAAAATGCCTAGCAATCTAAGCACATTATCTAGGGGTGATATTTCAAATGGGAAATTTTAAAGTTCAAGAGGGTCAATTATCTAGAAAATTTTAATGTGAACTGAAAAATGAGTGTGGAAACAATATAAGTAGGAAATGTTTCTTAAAATATAGTCTCAAGTGCAAACTATAGATTATAATTCATTTCATTTGTTTCAAGATTATTTTCTACTGAGATGAGTAAAAATAATATAATTTTAGCAGTGGATCATATAAAAGAAGTTTCTTTCAACTCACAACTTCACAGCAATTCTTCAATGCTACCATGTTATTTCTAGAATAAACCTTATACTGGAGTCCCACTAATCCTTCTAACATTATATCCCACCAATGCATCTTCACACACTTTTTATTTTCCCCACTCCCCAATAAACACTTCTGTGATGTTAATTGTATGTTTCAACTGACTAAGCCATAGATTGATCACATATCTGGTGAGACATTTTTCTGAGAGTTTCTATGAATCTGTTTTGGATGAGATTAACATTTTAATCAGCAGTGTATATTCAGTCATTCAGTCATGTCTGACTGTGACCTCATGGAATATAGCCTGCCAGGCTCCTCTGTCCATGGGATTTTCCAGGCAAGAATACTTTAATGGTTGCCATTTCTTACTCCGAGGATCTTCCCAACCCCAGAGAAGGAACTAGTGTCCCTTGTGTCTTCTACATTGGCCAGAGAATTCTTCACCACTGAACCTCCTGGGTGGAGAAGGCAATGGCACCCCACTCCAGTACTCTTGCTTGGAAAATCCCATGGACGGAGGAGCCTGGAAGGCTGCAGTCCATGGGGTCGCTGAGGGTCGGACACGACTGAGTGACTTCACTTTCACTTTTCACTTTCCTGCATTGGAGAAGGAAATGGCAATCCACTCCAGTGTTCTTGCCTGGAGAATCCCAGGGACGGGGGAGCCTGGTAGGCTGCCATCTATTGGGTCGCACAGAGTCGGACACGACTGAAGTGACTTAGCAGCAGCAGCAACAGCAGAACCTCCTGGCAAGCTGGAATTAGTCAGCACAGGAAATATTGCCTTTCATACATTGGGTAGCCTGTATCTAATCAATTGAACATTAGAATAGAAGAAAAAGACTGACTGTCTCTCATGTAAAAAAGGAAAAGTATCTTCAGCAGTTTGTCTTTCAACTTCACTTGCACACTGTGTTTTCTAGGTCTTAAGGCTGCCATTCATCATAATAGAACTGTACCATTGACTCTAATGAGTCTTAGTGGCTCAGACATCAGATTTGGACTTGTTAGCCACCCTAGTCACTTGAGCTGATTGTTTATATGTTTTTTTTCTGGAGAACCATGACTAATACAACCACTCTTAATTACGGTAGTGCAAAATGAATGTTCTTACATTTGCCATAATCTAGCAACATTTGAACTAGTTATAATATTGAATTAGACTACTAATTTAAACTTTATTGTCACTCTCTTCTTAAAATATAAAGCACTGATATTTTATCTTGACTGTTAGAATTTATATAAATACTGTATTTCCTATGTGCAACAGATTTGTCCTAGAAAAATTAATGCAAGCTCCGAAACAGTTATTTCATTATAGTATTATATTGCCTTTCCACTGTCCAGTTTGTAAGCATTATGCATTTACCTGAACATTTTTTCTTCATCTACTGTCTTTTTTGATACAATAATATATCCTATTTTTTTTCAGTTTTCCTTTTTTATTTTGAGTTATAACTTTCTATTTATATTCTCTTAGTGGTTAGGCATGATTTTTAAATACTTGCTAGAATAATAAATTAAATATTCATCAGTATCACTTGTTCCATTCAATAAAACAATCTGAATTGTTTTATCTATTACTCTTTTTGATTCTTCTAGTTGTGCCTAGCACTTTTATTCATGCTTTTCATACAGTCAAACCTTATAGGAAATTGGACATATTGAGGATACCTAGTTAGCATCAACAATAATGCTTGTTAACACATTGTAGCACCAATTAGAAAAACTTAAAATGTTTCTTGAATCTTCATAAGTTCTCCGTGTGTGTGTGACATATCAACCTAATTCAAAAGATCAGGAAGAACCCAGAGGAATTCAGCAATTGTGTCAAATCTTAGAGACAAAAAGAGACAAAGAAGCAGTTTGAACACTGAACTCTTATCACTAAGCTTATATTCCTTCATATAACACCATGTTAACAAATTATGTCTTAATTTCATAATTAAATATAATATAAAACTTAGATATTTCCTGGTTTGAGCACCACATTGAATGCTAGTACATATTTTCAGACATTGAATATGTATAGATTTTAGATATTACTATTTCAATGTTTTGTTTTCCTTTTACACATGCATTTTGCTTTCAGTCTAATTTTGAAAAGAAAATTGAATTGTGAAAAAAACAAACAAACAAACATATATTCCAATACTGAATAAGAAGGGTTTAAAAAGAAAAATCTATCAAATTGTTAATTAACAACAAAATTATACATGTTAATAATTTATTATGGAATTTATGTTCCCTAGTAGAAAAATATGATTTTGTCTTCTGATAAGTATACATTAGCTGCTGCTGCTAAGTCACTTCAGTCATTTCCGACTCTGTGCATACATTAGCTACAGCATTTCAACTACAAATATCAAGTTAAAAGTCTATTAAATGTATTAATAACATATAAGGCCAAAGAGTTCACTATTCATGTTTATATATCCACCTCTTTTAACCAAGCAAGATCCTATGGGAGTCTTCTGAAACAGAGCTCCACCCCAGTCCTCTGCTTGCCTCTTGTTTGTGGAAAGTCTCTAGCTTCCAAGGCCTTCTTTAACTTCCAAAGAATAAATTTAATCAGAGAAATGAGCAAATGCAGAAACAAAGGAAAACAGTCAATCCAGACAAAATAATAATGGTTTAACCATTAAACCATTAAAGTCAGGGATCTTTAGTTCCTTCTCAAGGATTATAGGTAATGTTCTGAGATATATCCTTGGAGTAGTTTTGCAGCTACTGAAATGCCCACCAGATGGGATAAATTAACAGAGACACCAGACCAGTTGGAAGCACAAGGTTCTTTATGTTACTCCTGATGACCTCACCATAAACCAAGAAGAATGTCTACCAGTTAGTCTCATACCACACAACCCCTCCCTCACCCTGTCTTTAAAAATCGTTCCCTGAAAATTACCCAGGAATTTGGACCTTTTGAGTGCTAGGTGCCTGGATTCCTTGCTTAACACTCTGCCTTAAATGCTACACGTTTCTTCACCACAGTCTAGTGTCAACTGATTGCCTTTACTATGTGTGAGTGAGAAGACCAAGGTTTGATTCAGTAACACCGAATTGTAAAATCATAGGACTTAGAGAATCTAGAATAAGTGCAGCATGTTCAATAAAGGATGTTCTAAGTACTAGATGGCATGCAAGTGATTTAATAGATCAAAATTAACTTCACTCACATGAAAATATTTTTAAGATGGTAATTTCTTATGACCTATAACACAGACCTTTTCCTTCTTTTGTTTCTGCTTCTTAACTCCATCAAGGTCTTTGATAACTGGTAGCTAGGTTTTAGAAATTTATTATAAACTTAAGAAATACATTGAATAAGACAGGATATTATTTCTCAAAGGTCCTTATAAATGTCATGATGCCCAATAGAGTTAGCTTGGATTGTGTTTTTTCCCTTTCGCAACTTCCTGAGTATTCAACATGTCTATATACACCTGACCTTCCTCTTAAGAAACCTGTATGCAGGTTAAGAACCAACAGTTAGAACTGGACATGGAACAACAGACTGGTTCCAAATAAGAAAAGGAGTACGTCAAGGCTGTATATTGTCACCCTGCTTATTTAAATAATATGCAGAGTACATCATAAGAAATGCTGGGCTGGAAGAAGCACAAGCTGGAATCAAGATTGCTGGGAGAGATATCAATAACTTCAGATATGCAGATGACACCTCCCTTATGGCAAAAAGTGAAGAACTAAAGAGCATCTTGATGAAAGAGAAAGAGGAGAGTCCAAAAGCTTGCTTAAAACTCAGCATTCAAAAAACGAAAATCATGGCCTCCGGTCCCGTCACTTCATGGGAAGTAGATGGGAAACAGTGGAAACAGTGTCAGATTTTATTTTTTGGGGCTCCAAAATCACTGCAGATCGTGACTGCAGCCATGAAATTAAAAGACGCTTAATCCTTGGAAGGAAAGTTATGACCAACCTGACAGCATATTAAAAAGCAGAGACATCACTTTGTCAACAAAGGTCCATCTAGTCAAGGCTATAGTTTTTCCAGTAGTCATGTGTGGATGTGAGAGTTGGACTATTAAGAAAGCTGAGTGCTGAAGAATTGATGCTTTTGAACTGTGGTGTTGGAGAAGACTGTTGAGAGTCCCTTGGACTGCAAGGAGATCCAACCAGTCCATCCTAAAGGAAATTAGTCCTGGATGTTCATTGGAAGGACTGATGTTGAAGCTGAAACTCCAATATTTTGGCCACCTCATGTGAAGAGTTGACTCATTGGAAAAGACTTTGATGTTGGGAGGGATTGGGAGCAGGAGGAAAAGGGGACAACAGAGGATGAGATGGTTAGATGGTGTCACTGACTCAATGGACATAAGTTTGGGTGGACTCCACAAGTTGGTGATGGACAGGGAGGCCTGGCATGCTGCGGTTCATGGGGCCACAAAGACTTGGTTATGACTGAGAGACTAATCTGAGCTGAACTAATATATAAAGAGATGATTAAAAAAAAAAAGTGAATAACTGTCTTTCTCTTCTTGTTCTCTCCCAGGAGAGGAGTTGTTGTTTTTTAGTTGCTAAGTCATGTCCAACTCTTTGGGTCCCCATGGACTGCAGCACACCAGGCTTCCCTGTTCTTCACTGTCTCCCAAAGTTTGCTCAAATTCATGTCCACTGATTCTATCTACCATTTTATCCCTTGTTGTCCCCTTCTCCTCTTTCCTTCAATCTTTCCCAGCATCAGCGTATTTTCCAATGAATTGGCTCTTCACATCAGGTGACCAAAGTATTAGAAATGTGAGTATTTGTGAAAGTTACAATTTTAAAGGCTCTTCATGCTCACCAAAGTCTTGATAACCACCTCACCTCCTAAATTAAATGTAGACTGCTCTGAATTCCAAAATGTTCTACAGATAACCGTGATAAAATAATTTTAATATTTGGCCCAGTGGAAGATAAGACTATGAATAAGTTGATATTCAAGAAACATAATTTGATTTTTAGTTGCCACTTTAGCAATTTTTTTAGTCATTCCTAATTATGCTAGATTCTGTTAGTTACCCATGCCAAATCATCACTCCTCAAGATTTTACAGCTCTTATACAAAATTAAACCTAAATTCATTTATAAATTTTCCATATATCCTTTTGGCTATAATTGGTATATTTCCAATAAAATTTAAAAACATAAATAATATTCTCAAATACTGACATACACTTATTTTAATTCTGACTTTGCTCTTTTGTGAAAGTTTGCAATTAATCTTAGATTTTACCATGCTCTTAGGTTTAACCTTACTAATAATGTAGGTCCTTAATTAATTCATTTATTCAAAATGTATTTTCTAGGCAGAGATGTTTTTACCAGATTACCAATTTGGACATAGTGTTGTTTAGTTGTGATAGATACATGATTCTTTTGGAGAGATACATAATTGTCTAAGTGATTAAGTAAAACATTCTGAAGTGGAAATAGACTCTCTTTGAGGAAACTTTGCACGCACTCTATACATGTAAAAAGAATTTAATATCAAGTGCTGGTCAACAAAAGATATTTGACAATTTCTTATTCTTCTCATATAGGCCATGATATAATTCAGGAAGTATCTAAATATATGCTAATTTGAGTGCCTGGTAGCTGAACTCAAGTGACCCCATTGACATTAATCATAGTCTATCATTACAATTCCAAAGTACATTGTTTTATTAAATAAAAATTGAACGTGTGTACATGTGTGTGTGAGAAGCCTACACACAAACATATACAAGTAAAAATAATGACTATAAACCTACAATTTACTAAGGGAAAAAATAGATTTAGGTTTTGCCTCTTCATTACATATCTTGCTAATCATTCTATTCATCTCTTCCTATGCTACAAGTTTTATGTTGTATGTATATAAATACTGCAACCCCTGAGTGCAAAACTATATCACTTGTGACTGTGTGGTTGTTATGTCCATTGACATCCCCTTGTGGAGGTTAACTAGTCAGTTGACTGTCAAACCTTACCAATTATCAACCCTAAGAATACATATAATGTCATATCAGTACATAGCCTTTTCATCACTAGTGACACAATGATTTGAATTGCCCCAAGGTACATGTTATTTTTGGAAGTGTTCTGTATATTTTTTAAGAAGTTGCCAGTATAAATCCCCATGGTGGTTCTTTTGGCAACAAACCAAAAAACAGCTTTAAGTGCTGAAACACTGAGAGATCAACATCACATGAAGTGACAGGGTCACTTCAAAGAAGCTCGAGAGTATTAAAAATGTTATGGTAATTTTTCTTCTAGGTTCTGAAATCATGTTAAAAATAAAAGTCACTGGCCTGTTTGTAATGCTTATTTTATAAGTAGAACACAACACAAAGTAAAGAATATTAAATAACTTCATATGACCCATTGAATGATGTAGAATAAGTTAAACATTAATTCTTAGCACTCTTTAAGTGTGTCTTAGTAGGAAAATAAACTTCTAAGGAAATAATTTTGAAGTACACCCTGTGTATATTCTACAATTATTCAATGAGTACTTCACAAACATTGTTTAGATTCTTGAAACAATATAATGTTTCCTATAGAACTGGACATGACTGAAGTGACTTAACAGCAGTATTCTCGTGGAAATTATAGAATTAGTAATGAGACATATTAAAAAATGTGGCAATCAGACCAGTCAGTCTTAAGGGAGATCAACCCTGAATACTCACTGGAAGGAATGATGCTGAAGTTGATATTTTGATCATCTGATGCAAACAGATGACTCATTGGAAAAGACCCTGATGCTGGGAAAGATTGAAGGCAGAAGGAGAAGAGGGCATCAGAGGATGAGAGGGCTGGATGACATCACTAATGCAGTTGGGCATCACACATGAACTTGGGCAAACTCCAGGAGATGGTGAGGGACAGGGAGGCCTGGCATGCGCAATCCATGGGGTTGCAAAGAGGTGAACATGACTGGGTGACTGAGCAACAACAGCAAAGCCAAGTATAACACTACAAATTGTGAAAAGTGGAACTGAAGAAACTGTGGTGGTAAAGAATACTTAGTGGGGAGTTGTTATAGTGAGATGAATTGAAAAGATTTTTTTAGGTAAATGAAAGTTAAGCTGAGACTTTACAAACAAAAAGATGAGCCAGAGCAAATGTGAGTACTTTTGTATGAAATATCATACATACTTGGATGCACTATCTCCAAGCTGAAAGAACAGCTTAGCTAAAGAAAGAAATTCCTGGTGTCTTTGAGTAGCTAAATATAGGACAAGATGTATGCAAAGTACAGGGAATAAAAATGCAGGATCCTGGTATTACTTTTGTATTCAACAGTCAATTATCCTTCATAAAAAAAAAAATTGCCCAGACTTTACCATTTCCAGTGCTATTTTCTTCTGTTGATTCAGATTTTTACCTGGAATCATTTTCCTTCTTCCTGAAAAATTTCCTTTGACAATAGAACAGATCCTGGAAGAAGGAAATAATAAATATATAGTTATATCAGGTTCTTACATCTGAAGTGGTATATTGCTTAAAGTTCAGTTCAGTTCAGTCACTCAGTCATGTCCAACTCTGCAGCCCCATGGATTGCAGCATGCCAGGCCTCCCTGTCCATCACAAACTCCTGGAGTTTACTCAAACTCATGTCCATTGACTCGGTGATGCCATCCAACCATCTTACCTCTGTCATCCCTTCTCCTCCTGCTTTCAATCTTTGCCAGCATCAGGGTCTTTTTCAAATGAGTCAGCTCTTTGCATCAGATGGCCAAAGTTTTGGAGTTTCAGCTTCAGCATCAGTCCGTCCAATGAATATTCCAGACTGATTTTCTTTAGGATGGACTGGTTGGATCTCCTTGCAGTCCAAGGGACTCTCAAGAGTCTTCTCCAGCGCTGAAGTTCAAAAGTATCAATTCTTCGGTGTTCAGCTTTCTTTAGAGTCCAACTATCACATCACACATGACTACTGGAAAAACCATAGCCTTGACTAGATGGATCTTCGTTGACAAAGTGATGTCTCTGCTTTTTAATATGCTGTCTAGGTGGGTCATAAATTTCCTTCCAAGAAGCACGCCTCTTTTAATGTCATAGCTACAGTCACAATCTGCAGTGATTTTGGAGCCCTACAAAAAACAATGTTGTCACTGTTTCCACTGTTTCCCCATCTATTTGCCATGAAGTGATGAAACCAGCTGCCATGATCTTAGTTTTCTGAATGTTGAGCTTTAAGTCAATTTTTTCACTCTCTTCTTTCACTTTCATCAAGAGGCTCTTTAGTTCTTCACTTTCTGCCATAAAGGAGGTGTCATCTGCATATCTGAAGTTATTGATATCTCTCCTGGCAATCTTGATTTCAGCTTGTGCTTCTTCCAGCCCAGCCTTTCTCATGATGTACTCCGCATATAAGTTAAATAAGCAAGGTGACAATATACAGCCTTGACATACTCCTTTTCCTATTTGGAACCAATCTGTTGTTCTGTGTCCAGTTCTAACTGTTGCTTCTTGACTTGCATACAGGCTTCTCAAGAGGCAAGTCATGTAGTCTGGTATTCACATCACTTTCAGAATTTTCCACAATTTCTAGTGATCCCCACAATCAAAGGTTTTGGCATAGTCAATAAAGCAGAAATAGATGTTTTTCTTTTTTGATGATCCAGCAGATATCGGCAATTTGATCTCTGGTTCATCTGCCTTTTCTAAAACCAGCTTGAACATCTGGAAGTTCTCAGATCATATATTGTTGAAGCCTGGCTTGGAGAATTTTGAGCATTACTTTACTATTGTGCGAGATAAGTGCAACCCTACAGTAGTTTGAGCATTCTTTGGCATTGCCTTTCTTTGGGATTGGAATGAAAACTGACATTTTCCAGTCCTGTGGCCACTGCTGAGTTTTCCAAATTTGCTGGCATATTGAGTGC
The DNA here is from genome assembly GCA_006408695.1 of Aepyceros melampus. Lineage (NCBI taxonomy): Eukaryota > Metazoa > Chordata > Mammalia > Artiodactyla > Bovidae > Aepyceros > Aepyceros melampus. Next base: position 54,370 of record SJXQ01000523.1, on the reverse strand, counting down.
AGCACTTTCACAGCATCATCTTTCAGGATTTTAAATAGCTCAATTGGAATTTCATTACCCCACTAGCTTTGTTCGTAGTGATGCTTTCTAAGGCCCACTTGACTTCACATTCCAGAATGTCTGGCTCTAGGTGAGTGAGCACACCATCATGATTATCTTGGTCATGAAGATCTTTTTGTACAGTTCTTCTGTGTATTCTTGCCAGCTCTTCTTAATATCTCTGCTTCTGTCTGGTCCATACCAGGAAAACAATAGAATAGGAAATACTAGAGAGAATATTACTTAAAAGAAGATGGTAATCAGTGAATGGTGTATACTATAAAGCCTAATCAATTATAAATTTATTACCTAGACAAGTATAGCTAATAATAAAACAAGGCGATGCAATGGGATTATAAAAATTACACAGTTGAAGATGGCAGAGGAATAGGACAGAGAGACCACTTTCTCCCCCACAAATTCATCAAAAGAACATTTGAACACAGTAAATTTCACAAAACAACTTCTGAATGCTGGTAGAGGACATCATGCACCCAGAAAAGCACTCCATTATCTTTGAAAGGAGGTATGAAAAAATAAATATAAAAGATAAAAAGTGAGACAAAAGAGGTAGAGACAGAGATCCCTCCTGAGTTCAGGATTGGGAACATGTGTACACCGGTGGTGGATTCATGTTGATGTATGGCAAAATCAATTCAGTATTGTAAACTAAAATTAAAAAAATAAAATAAATAAAGCACAGTCATCTTGGGGAGGGGGGAAGAAAAAAAAAAGAGAGAGAGAGAGGTTTTGAAACACCAGGAAACACTCTTACTGGCAAGTCTGTGACGAGCCTTGGAACCTCAGAGGGCAACATAACTGGGAGGAAAAATAAATAAATAATTAAACCCTACAGATTACATGCCAAATGGTAACTCCCAGCAGAAAAGCAGTGCAGATGCCTGCATCTGCCACTAGCAAGTGGGGGCTGGGCAGGGAGACATGGGATGCATTGCTTAGAGTAAGGACCAGGCCTGAATGCCCCAAGGGCAATATGAGGCAACTAACTTGAGGTCGCAAACCAGACTGGGCTAGCTACCCCTGAAAAGCCCTAACCTAAGACACCATCAGGCCCACTGACAGAACAGAGGACTGACCAGAACTAGCTGGCTGCAGACCAGCCCATGCCCCACCAGAGACAGGCAGACAAGGGCAGCCAGAGCTGGAAGGGGGCAATCGTGGCCCCAGAGAGGCATCATCTACCAAACTACAAGCAGGCTTTATTGCTAACCAACTTCTTGGGATACTGGATGGTCGACATCCACCTGAGAAGGTGCACCAGTTGTAAATCCAGAAAACTGAGCGGCAGAGACGGGGGAAGTGATAAGTCGCAGCGACCACGCTTGCCAAACATCTGGTCACCTGAGCTGCTCTGACCTGGGAAGAGCACAAAACACCAGCCCAACCAAGTCTGTGCCTCTGAGCACTACCTGAGTACCTGAACCTGAGCAGCTTAGACCTGGGAAGTGCATACAGACACAGGGCTGGCCTCAGCCCATCCCCAGCAGAGCAACTTAGAGCCTAAGCAGTGTAAATAGGGAAGCACACACGCCGTGAGTGGGGGCACACCCAGTGTGGCAGGTGCACAGCAAGCACATGGCAGTGTTATTTGTTTGCAGTGTCCCTCCCTCCCCACAGCACGACTGAACAAGTGAGCCAAAAAAAAGTGTCCACCACCGACCCCTTATGTCAGGGTGGAAATTAGACACTGAAGAGACCAGCAAACAGAAGAAGCTAAAACAAACAAAGGGAACTGCCTTGGAAGTGACAGGTGCAATAGATTAAACCCTGTAATTATCACCAACTACATAGGAAGGGGCCTATAGATCTTGAGAAGTAGAAGCCAGATCAAGGAACTATCTGAAAATGAACTGACCCCACACTGTCCACAACGCCAGAGAAAGTTCTAGATATATTTTTACTATTATCATTCTTTAAATTAAAAAAATAAATTAAATTTTAAGTCCTCTATTACTCCTTTAATTTTCATTTTTATAACCTACAATTACTTTGCAAAAAAGAAAAAAAAAACAGTTTTTAAAGCAAACTTCATACACACACACAAAATATGTTTTATAATTTTTGTGACTTTTTTTCCTTTAATATTGTATTTTTGAGAATCCAACTTCTACTCTAGATTTTTAATCTTTGCTTTTTGGTATTTGTTATCAATTTTGTACCTTTAAGAACCCAATCTTCAGGACCCATTTTTACTTCGGAGTGAGATTACTAGCTTGACTGCTCTCTCCCCCCTTGAACTCTCCTTTTTCTCCACCAGGTCACCTCTATCTCCTCCCTCCCCCTTCTCTTCTCTACCCAACTGTGTGAATCTCTTTGTGTGTTCTGGACTGTGGAGAACACTTAGGGAACTGATTACTAGCTGGATCTATCTCTCCTTTTGATTCACCCCTTTATCCTCCTTGCCACCTCTGTCTCCTTCCTCCCTCTTCTCTTTACTGTATAACTACATGAACATCTCTGAGTGGTAAAGACTGTGAAGAGCATATAGGGAATTGATTATGGGCTAGACTGCTCTCGCCTCTTTTGATTCCCCCTCCTCTCCTCCTGGTCACCTCTTCCTCCTCCCTCTTCATTCTCCATGTAACTCTGTGAACCTCTCTAGGTGTTCTTCACTGTGGAGAAACTTTTCATATTTAACCTAGATGTTTTATGATCAGAGCTGTATAGATGGAGAAGTCTTGAGACTACTGTAAGAATTAGACTGAAAACCAGAGGCAGGATGCTTAAGTCCAAATCCTGAGAACAATAGAGAATTCCTGACTCCAGGGAACATTAATTAATAGGAGCTCATCAAATACCTCCATACCTGCACTGAAACCAAGCACCACCCAAGAGTCAACAAGTTCCAGAGCAAGATATACCATGCAAATTCTCCAACAACACAGGAACATAGCCCTGAGCTTCAATATACAGGCTGCCCTAAGTCACTCCAAACCCATTGACATGTCATAGCTCATTACGGGACACTTCATTGCACTCCAGAGAGAAAAAATCCAGCTCCACCCACCATAACACCAACACAAGCTTCCCTAACCAAGAAACCTTGACAAGCCACCCATCCAACCCACCCACAGCAAGGAAACTCCACAATAAAGATAACTCCACAAACTGTCAGAATATGGAAAGTCCACCCCAAACACAGCAATATAAACAATATGAAGAGGCAGAGAAATATTCAGCAGGTAAAGAAACAGGATAAATGCCCACCAAGCCAAACAAAAGAGGAAGACATACGGAATCTACCTGATAAAGAATTCCAAATAATGATAGTGAAAATTATACAAAATCTTGAAAACAAAATGGAGTTACAGATAAATAGCCTGGAGAAAAGGATTGAAAAGATGCAAGAAAGGTTTAACAAGGACTTAGAAGAAATAAAAAAGAGTCAATATATAATGAATAATGCAATAAATGAGATGGTAGAAATAAATGAAACAGAGAGGAAAAAAGAAAAACAAATTAAAAGAAATGAGGACAATCTCAGAGACCTCTGGGACAATGTTAAATTCCTCAACATTCAAATCATAGGAGTCCCAGAAGAAGACGACAAAAAGAAAGACCGTGAGAAAATACTTGAGGAGATAATAGTTGAAAACTTCCCTAAAATGGGGGAAGAAATAATCATCCAAGTTCAAGAAACCTAGAGAGTCCCAAACAGGATAAACCCATGGCAAAACACCCCAAGGCACATATTAATCAAATTGACAAAGATACACATAGAACAAATATTAAAAGCAGCAAGGGAAAGACAACAAATAACATACAAAGGGATTCTCATAAGGATAACAGCTGATTTTTCAATACAAACTCTTCAGGCCAGAAGGGAATGGCAGGGCATACTTAAAGGGATGAAAGAAAATAACCTATGGCTCAAATTACTGTACCCAGTAAAGATCTCATTCAAATATGAAGGAGAAATCAAAAGCCTTACAGACAAGCAAAAGCTGAGAGAATTCAGCACCATCAAACCAGCTCTCCAACAAATGCTAAAGGATCTTCTCTAGACAGGAAACACAGAAAGGGTGTATAAACTCAAACCCAAAACAATAAAGTAAATGGCAATGGGATCATACTTATCAATAATTACTTAAATGTATTTGGGTTGAATGCCCCAACCAAAAGACAAAGGCTGGCTGAATGGATAAAAAAAGCAAGACCCGTATATAGGTTGTCTACAAGATACCCACCTCAAAACAAGGGACACATACAGACTGAAAGTGAAGGACTGGGAAAAGATATTCCACTCAAATAGAGACCAAAAGAAAGCAGGAGTAGCAATACTCTTATCAGATGAAATAGACTTTAAAACAAAGGCTGTGAAAAGAGACAAAGAAGGCCACTACATAATAATCAAAGGATCAACCCAAGAAGAAGATATAACAATTATAAATATATATGCACCCAACATAGAAGCGCTGCAATATGTAAGACAAATGCCAACAAGAATGAAAGGGGAAATTAACAATAACACAATAATAGTGGGAGACTTTAATACCCCACTCACATATATGGACAGATCAACTAAACAGAAAATTAACAAAGAAACACAAACTTTAAATGATACAATAGACCAATTAGACCTAATTGATATCTATAGAACATTTCACCCCAAAACAATGAATTTCACCTTTTTAACATAATAATCAAAGGATCAACCCAAGAAGAAGATATAACAATTATAAATATATATGCACCCAACATAGAAGCGCTGCAATATGTAAGACAAATGCCAACAAGAATGAAAGGGGAAATTAACAATAACACAATAATAGTGGGAGACTTTAATACCCCACTCACACCTATGGATAGACCAACGAAACAGAAAATTAACAAGGAAACACAAATTTTAAACAATACAATAGACCAATTAGATTTAATTGATATCTATAGGACATTTCACAATGAATTTCAAACAATTCCAAAACAATGAATTTCACCTTTTTCTCAAGTGCACATGGAAACTTCTCCAGGATAGATCACATCCTGGGCTGTAAATCTAGCCTTGGTAAATTCAAAAAAAATGAAATCATTCCAAGCATCTTTTCTGACCACAGTGCATTAAGATTAGATCTCAATTACAGGAGAAAAGTTATTGAAAATTCCAACATATGGAGGATGAACAACATGCTGCTGAATAACCATCAAATGACAGAAGAAATAAAAATATGCATAGAAATGAATGAAAATGAAAGCACAACAAGCCAAAACCTGTGAGACACTGTAAAAGCACTGCTAAGGGGAAGGTTCATAGCAAATACAGGCATATTTCAAGAAACAAGCAAAAAGTCAAATAAGTAACCTAACTCTACACCTAAAGCAACTAGAAAAGGAAGAAACGAAGAACCCCAGGGTTCATAGAAGGAAAGAAATCATAAAAATTAGGGCAGAAATAAAT
>SJXQ01000523.1:15554-47341 GCA_006408695.1 Aepyceros melampus | reverse complement strand
AAAAAAAAAAAAAAAGATCATGCATCATGACCAAGTGAGCTTTATCCCAGGGATGTAAGGATTCTTCAATATCCAAAATCAATCAATATAGAACACCACATTAACAACTTAAAAAATAAAACCCATATGATTATCTCAATAGATGCAGAGAAAGCCTTTGACAAAATTCAACATCCATTTATGATAAAAACTCTCCAGAAAGCAGATTCGAAGGAATATACCTCAACATAATAAAAGCTATATATGACAAACCCACAGCAAACATTGTCTTCAATGGTGAAAAATTGAAAGCATTTCCCCTAAAGTCAGGAACAAGACAAGGGTGCCCACTCTCACCAAGACTATTCAACATAGTTTTAGAAGTTTTGGCCAGAGTAATCAGAATAGAAAAAGAAATAAAAGAAATCCAGATTGGAAAAGAAGAAGTAAAACTCTCACTGTTTGCAGATGACATGATCCTCTACATAGAAAACCCTAAAGACTCTACCAGAAAATTACTAGAGCTAGTCAATGAATATAGAAAATTTGCAAGATATAAAATCAACACACAGAAATCCCTTGAGTTCCTATACACTAATAATGAGAAAATAGAAAGAGAAATTGAAATAGAAAGGAAATAATTCCATTCACCATTGCGATGAAAAGAATAAGAGATTTAGGAATATACCTACCTAAAGAAACAAAAGCCCACTTATTAAAAAAAAAAAACTATAAAACACTGGTGAAAGAAATCAAAGAGGACACTAATAGATGGAAAAATATACTGTTTTCATGGATCAGAAGAATCAATACAGTAAAAATGAGTATAATACCCAAAGCAATCTATAGAGTCAACACAATCCCTATCAAGCTACCAATGGTATTTTTCAGAGAGCTAGAACAAACAATTTCATAATATGTATGGAAATACAAAAAAAAAAAAAAAAAAAAAACAACCTCGAATAGCCAAAAAAATCTTGAGAAAGAAGAATGGAACTGGAGAAATCAACCTGCCTGACTTCATGCTCTACTACAAAGCCACAGTCATTAAGACAGTATGGTACTGGCACAAAGACAGAAATATAGATCAATGGAACAAAATAGAAAGCGCAGAGATAAATCCTTGCACCTATGGACACGTTATCTTTGACAAAGGAGGCAAGAATATCCAATGGAGAAAAGACAATCTCTTTAACAAGTGGTGCTGGGGAAACTGGTCTACCACTTGTAAAAGAATGAAGCTAGAAGGAAATGGCAACCCAGTCCAGTACTCTTGCCTGGAAAATCCTATGGAGGGAGGAGGCTGGTAGGCTACAGTCCATGGGGTTGCAAAGAGTTGGACACGACTGAGTGACTTCACTTCACTTCAGAACACTTTCTAACACCATACACAAAAATAAACTGAAAATGAATTAAGGACTTAAACATAAGACCAGAAACTATAAAACTCCTAGAGGAAAATATAAGCAAAACACTCTCCGACATAAATCACAGCAGGATCCTCTATGACGCACCTCCCAGAATATTGGAAATAAAAGCAAAAATAAACAAATGGGACTTAATTAAAATTAAAAGCTTCTGCACAACGAAGGAAACTATAAGCAAGGTGAAAAGACAGCCTTCAGATGGGAGAAAATAATAGCAAATGAAGCAACTGACAAAGAATTAATCTCGAAAATATACAAGCAACTCCTGCAGCTCAATTCCAGAAAAATAAACGACCCAATTAAAAAGTGGGCCAAAGAACTAAATAGACATTTCTCCAAAGAAGGCATACAGATGGCTAACGAACACATGAAAAGATGCTCAACATCACCCATTATCAGAGAAATGCAAATCAAGACCACAATGAGGTACCATTTCACGCCAGACAGAATGGCTGCAATCCAAAAGTCTGTAAACAATAAATGCTGGAGAGGGTGTGGAGACAAGGGAATCTTCTTACACTTTTGGTGGAATGCAAACTAGTACAGCCACTATAGAGAACAGTGTGGAGATTCCTTAAAAAATTGCAAATAGAAAAAAAAATGCAAATAGAACTGCTATATGACCCAGCAATCTCACTTCTGGGCATACACACCAAGGAAACCAGAATTGAAAGAGACACGTGTACCCCAATGTTCATCGCAGCACTGTTTGTAATAGCCAGGACATGGAAGCAAGCTAGATGTCCATCAACAGATGAATGGATAAGAAAACTATGGTACATATACACAATGGAGTATTACTCAGTCATTAAAAAGAATACATTTGAATCAGTTCTAATGAGGTGGATGAAACTGGAGCTGATTATACAGAGTGAAGTAAGCCAGAAAGAAAAACACCAATACAGTATACTAACACATATATAGGGAATTTAGAAAGATGGTAACCATAACCCTGTATGCAAGAGAGCAAAAGAGACACAGATGTGTATAACAGTCTTTTGAACTCTGTGGGAGAGGGTGAGGGTGGGATGATTTGGGAGAATGAAAAACTATGGTACATATACACAATGGAGTATTACTCAGTCATTAAAAAGAATACATTTGAATCAGTTCTAATGAGGTGGATGAAACTGGAGCTGATTATACAGAGTGAAGTAAGCCAGAAAGAAAAACACCAATACAGTATACTAACACATATATAGGGAATTTAGAAAGATGGTAACCATAACCCTGTATGCAAGAGAGCAAAAGAGACACAGATGTGTATAACAGTCTTTTGAACTCTGTGGGAGAGGGTGAGGGTGGGATGATTTGGGAGAATGGCACTGAAACATGTATATTATCATATGTGAAATAAATCACCAGTCCAGGCTCAATGCATGATACAGGGTGCTCAGCGCTGGTGCACTGGGATGACCCAGAGGGATGGTATGGGGAGGAAGGTAGGAGGGAGGTTCAGGATGGGGAACACATGTACACCCATAGTAGATTCATGTCAATGTATGGCAAAACCAATAAAATATTGTAAAGTAATTAACCTCCAATTAAAATAAATCAATTTATATTAAAAATAAATTTTAAAATATGCAGTTAATTTAAAAGATGATAGAATAAGAGGACCAAAATATAAAGTAATTTAAATAAGCAGACAAATAATGCAAAGTATGTCTTAATAATTTAGGAGTCATTTATGTGAAATAGGAAGATCCTGAACAGTTTTCATCAGAGAGGTAACAAAATACATTTTACTCCATCAAAAATAATACAGAAAGAAGAAACAAAGGATTGGGGCAGGGAAGCATTTGGTAGCTGATTGAAAGCATAAAATGGCTTTGGTGGCTGCCCAAAGACTGGATTAGAGTCAATTTGAATTTTGGAGCTATATTAGCAGGCTACTGCTGTAATAAATAGATGTAAGTAAAATGTCTCCATTAACAACTCAGCTAACATAATAAATGTAACAGGTCCTTGCTGTATCTGCACATTTTTTTCAAAATTAAACAATAATTTGATTCAGACTATTCTCAAATTAATTGATGCCTCAGGGTATTTGCAGACTCTATCCTATATATTTGAGCTTAGAACATTTATCTTCCACACAAATTGCAGTAAAAATTCCTTCCCTATCTGTTAGGTGTCTGAGTCTGAAAACCTTCTACCATCAGTTTAAAAAAAAAAAAAATCAGTTCCTTTGGTATATGTAATATTTTCATTTTAATTAATGGAAAATATAAAGTGACAGATAAACTTTAGTAAAACCATTATCTCAGGTTGACTTTCAATATTCATTTCATTACACATTTAAATTTGATCACAGATTTCCTTTCAGACCATGGTGAAGTAACAAGGACTGGGTTTAGTCTCCTGCCTTAGACAAGACATATTAAAAAAAAAAAAAAAAGATTCAAACATTGGATAATACACAACACAGAACAATGGCTAGGAAAGATGAAAAAAGGTGATACCTACAATTTCTTGTTTATTGCCTTGAGAGAGTCTCCAGGCCACAAAACTGGGAAGGCTAATCTGAAAAAAACCCCGAAGTCTCACTAAACTGGGGACATTAAAGTGAGATTTTTCAGATTTCCAGATGTTCAGACATTACAGAGCAGATCCCTGTGAACTGTGAAGAGAGAGAACTGCATGGAGAAGTAAGGGCTGCACAGAAAGCTGGCTCAGGAGAGCTACAGAGCATTTCCTTCTGGATTTCAGTTGAGTATTGATCAGCACACAGCTATGAATATACATGCTCAAGGTAAGATAGAATTGGGAGGATACACCAAAAAAAAAAAAAAAAAAAAAGTGGTGAAACAGTCATCAGAGCTCACAGGGCTGGAAATCTGTGTTCCTATTAGCAAGGATCGTAAAAAACTTGAAATAAATAAATGGGACTTCAGGTAGAGTGCTTAGAAGGCTCACTGGTGTGTCCATGCTCAGTCCATGCTAGTATATTCTTTATCATATTGTTTTCAATTATAGGTTTTTATAAGATATTGAATACAGTTTCTTGGTTATACAGTAGGTCCCTGTTGTTTACTCATTTTATATATAGTGATGTGTATCTGTCAATCCCAAATTCCCATATGTTGATCAAAGATTATAGGGTGGATTTTGAAAGGCTTAATTTAGACTATATGGGAACTTAATTCAGTTAATGAAACTGAATTTTGTTTAATATGTTAAGGGAAAAGTACAGTAATTAAAAGCTCTATGTTTGTCAATCAGGAGGATATTGATGACTCTTGATGTTAAAGTTTCACATGTGTGGTAGAGGAAGAGGCCAGACTGCAGTGGATTAAGAATGAAAAAAAAAAAAAAAAGAAAAATTAAAAGAATAGAAAGAAAAGTAGAGAAATGGGTTTAAGTTACATGTCAAGAAGCTTTTCTAAAAAAGGAAAGAGAGAAACAGAATATGGATGAGAGAAGACACCAGTTCAAAGGAGTTTTTGTTAGACTTCTTGTTTATTGTTTTGTCTTTTTAAAAAATTAAATTCTCAAAAGCATTTGCACTGGTTTAGAATATCAAGTGGAAATAAAGACATTCTTCAGTAACAGAAAGAAGAGATAATTACTGGTTTATCAATCTGTATCTAAAAAATGAAGAATTATACTTGAATAAAGCAAAGAGATTCCATCAACAAGATTAAAAGGATGTTTTGGTACAACTTTCCTGACTTGTCAAGGGCCTATGTAGCCTGCCAGGCTCTTCTGTCCATGGGATTTCTCAGGCAAGAATATTAGATTGTGTTGCCATGCCTTCCTCCAGGGGATCTTCCTGACCCAGGAATTGAACTTGAGTCTCCTTCATTGCAGGCCAATTCTTTACCATTTGAGCCACTAGGGAAGCCCATATTTGTAATTAGTGCATAAATATTTTCTGTACTCTAGAATGTATCATATCCACATGCCAAATTCACCTACCACATCCCCATTTTAGGAACAATAAATGAATACTGAGATCTCACATTTTTAACAGAAAATTTTAGACATTCTCAAATTTGAGAAGTTTTACTTAGACATTCTCAAATTATAAAGATTCCATGAAAGTATTTAGCAGGTAGACAGTTCAGTGGGTAAAAACCTAAATTTTGTTCTTTTAACCAGAATTTATTGTCATTAAAGACTTGGATTAATTATTAAATATTCCTCTGTTTCTAATCTTTACACCTTAATATAAATTTAAACATAAGTCTCATTTCAATTAAGTTCAGTCATTCAGTCATGTCCAACTCTTTGAGACCCCATAGACTGCAGCACACCAGGCTTCCCTATCACCAACTCCCAGAGCTTGCTCAAACTCATGTCCATCTAGTCGGTGATGCCATCCAACTATCTCAACCTCTGTCATTCCCTTCTCCTCCTGCCTTCAATCTTTCCCAGCATCAGAGTATTTTCCAATGAGTCAGTTCTTCGCATCAGGTGGCCAAATTATTGGAGTTTCAGCTTTAGCATCAGTCACTTCAATGAATATTTAGGACTGATTTCCTTTAGGATGGCCTAGTTGGATCCCCTTGCAATCCAAGGAACTCTCAAGAGTCTTCTCCAACACCACAGTTCAAGGGCATCAATTCTTCGGTGCTCAGCTTTCTTTATGGTCCAACTCTCACATCCATGCATGACCACTGGAAAAACCAGAGCTTTGACCCAATGAAATTTTGTTGGCAAAGTAATGTTTCTGCTTATTAATATTCTCTCTAGGTTTGTCATAGCTTTTCTTCCAAGGAGCAAGCGTCTTTTAATTTCATGGCTGCTGTCACCAACTACAGTGATTTTGGAGTCCCCAAAAATAAACTCTGTCACTGTTTCCACTCTTTCCCCATCTATTTGCCACGAAGGGATGGGACTGGATGCCATGATCTTAGTTTTCTGAATGTTGAGTTTTAAGCTAGCTTTTTCACTCTCCTCTTTCACTTTCATCAAGAGGCTCTTTAGTTCTTCACTTTCTGCCATAAGGGTGGTGTCATCTGTGTCAGTTCACTTCAGTCGCTCAGCCGTGTCCGACTCTTTGCGACCCCATGAATCGCAGCATGCCACGCCTGCCTGTCCATCACCAATCCCAGAGTTCACCCAGACCCATGCCCATGGAGTCAGTGACGCCATCCAGCCATCTCATCCTTGGTCGTCCCCTTCTCCTCCTGCCCCCAATCCCTCCCAGCATCAAAGTCTTTTCCAATGAATCAACTCTTCGCATGAGGTAGCCAAAGTACTGGAGCTTCAGCTTTAGCATTATTCCTTCCAAAGAAATCCCAGGGCCGATCTCCTTCAGAATGGACTGGTTGGACCTCCTTGCAGTCCAAGGGACTCTCAAGAGTCTTCTCCAACACCACACTTCAAAAACATCAATTCTTCGGCGCTCAGCCTTCTTTACAGTCCAACTCTCACATCCATACATGACTACTGGAAAAACCATAGCCTTAACTAGACGGACCTTAATCGGCAAAGTAATGTCTCTGCTTTTGAATATGCTATCTAGGTTGGTCATAACTTTTCTTCCAAGGAGTAAGCATCTTTTAATTTCATGGCTGCAATCACCATCTGCAGTGATTTTGGAGCCCACACACTGTTTCCACCGTTTCCCCATCTATTTCCTATGAGGTGATGGGACTGGATGCCATGATCTTCATTTTCTGAATGTTGAGCTTTAAGCCAACTTTTTCACTCTCCTCTTTCACTTTTATCAAGAGCCTTTTTAGCTCCTCTTCACTTTCTGCCATAAGGGTGGTGTCATCTGCATGTCTGAGGTTATTGATATTTCTCCCAGCAATCTTGATTCCAGCTTGTGTTTCTTCCAGTCCAGCGTTTCTCATGATGTATTCTGCACATAAGATAAATAAGCAGGGTGACAATATACAGCCTTGACATACTCCTTTTTCTATTTGGAAGTAGTCTGTTGTTCCATGTCCAGTTCTAACTGTTGCTTCCTGACTTGCATACAGATTTCTCAAGAGGCAGGTCAGGTGGTCTGGTATTCCCATCTCTCTCAGAATTTTCCAGTTTATTGTGATCCACACAGTCAAAGGCTTTGGCATAGTCAATAAAGCAGAAATAGATGTTTTTCTGGAACTCTCTTGCTTTTTCCATGATCCAGCAGATGTTGGCAATCTGATCTCTGGTTCCTCTGCCTTTTCTAAAACCAGCTTGAACATCTGGAAATTCACAGTATATCTGAGGTTATTGATATTTATCCCAGAAATCTTGATTCCAGCTTTTGCTTCATCCAGCCCACCGTTTCTCATGATGTACTCTGCATATAAGTTAAATAAGCAGGGTGACAATATATGGCCTTGACATACTCCTTTCCCAGTTTGCAACCAGACTCCATGTCCTAGTAACCACCTTTATTTCTTTACTATTAATACATGTCACCTACTAGAATCACTAACCTGAGAATCAAATAAACAAGTAGGTGTTGTTACACTACATCCTGCAGCATCTACTAGTACTGATAGTTGCACAGATAATAAAACTTCTCACATATATTACCTTCAATCACACATGGGAGACCCAAAGAAGTTACTGAGCAGAATTTCATCTTAATTACCAACTAAGCCCTGTGATTTCGATCAAAAATTATAATAATAATAAAGCTACTGAAGTGTTTTTGGTCTATTCCGGTTCAATTTTTTTTTTTTTCCCTCATTCATCACCAAAGAGGGGGAAAAGAATCATGTTAAAGAGAAAGGTGTTTGAGGAGCTATTTTACTCATTAATATTAGATAAATGGGAGATAGAATTTTAATTAAACTCTCTCTAGCCTCATCAGATTAACAGTGTTTAAAGCTGGCTTGTTTATTGGGAAGGTCTGTTTTAGCTTTTCTGGATTATCTCAATCATTTTCATTAGTGAAATCTTTAATCTGCTCTTCATTACAAATGAAAGGGTAGAGGTCCATATATATTGGATCTGAGATATAATTTTGTGTTTAAGCTGCTTGGTGAATTATTTAGGCACAAGCATATTAGAAAGTTTAAAGACTCAGAGTCCTAGAATAATAATAGATTCATTCAGATTTGACACTTTTAATAACATTTTGTATAATATTATAGAATGTAGGAGGAGAGTGAAAATGTATCTCTGTGTGTGTTTATAAATATTTGGACATATTTTTAATACTGTCTTTCCAAGTTAATAAATGTATACAGATTTTAGTAAATCATAATAAAAGATTACCTTTACAGAATTAACTATATTTGGGAAACATGGAGTATATTTTTATTATTTTTGCTTACAGTTCAAACATTATGAGCTCTTTCATTTAATTTTCCCTCTAAGAAAATTATTTAGTCTGATGTCCACTAAGTGAAAAAAAAAAGTGGAAAGAAAGTGTTAGTCACTCAGTCATGTTCAACTCTGTGATCCCATGGATTGTAGTCTGCCAGGCTCCTCTATCATGGAATTCTCATAGATGTTATTTCAAATCTTAAATTAAAATTCACTGTAGAATACACTCTGAATTGATTCATTTTATAATAAGTACTTGTTATATGATAAATTTTCAAATGTCTATGCATACTACTTAGAATAATTATTGTATGAGCTCATTGCTGAAGCTAGAAAGTTTTTCCTCAGAAGAATTAAATCTGAACAATTCTGAATTAAATATGGAATCAAGAATCCAGAATTTGAGTTACTTTATTGTTTGCTTTCTTAGGTTTTGCCAGGTTTCGGTGAAGCCACTGACCTTCTCTAAGTTTATGATTCATCATTTTTAAAAGAATACAAATACTTGCTTTATTTATAGGAGTGTTACAAGTAGTCAATAATTGAAAAAGAAAATGACTTCAAAGTATTAAAAAATAATGCTTTATAATAAATATACTGAGATAATTTTTATAATTGTATTTAATATATTTTGAACAGCATATATTTTAACAGATACCTGACCAGAGAAAGTATTTTTATTTCAGTTTCTAGAATGTGCCTGGTACATAAAAAATGGTAAGATACTAACATAAAATTTTTATATTAGTTATCATTTTTGCCTACTGATTCATAAATAAGTGACATGTGAAAACACCAATATCTACAAGATGCTGAAAAATCTACCTGATTTAGTCTCAGTGGATCTGATATTTTCTGAAAGTCTAAGAGAGCTTTAAAAAAAGAAGCTATTTTTCCTATTTTCCCTCCTATCCCACGATACTTTCAGCAAGTATGTTCTCTTTTTCTCTCCTCTATTACCCTTTATTTACTCTTTCACCAGCTATCTGTGCAGTTATGGGCAGATTAGCTCCCATTTTTGTGTCTCACTAACTTTCCATGTGCAATAGGGATACTCATTTTATTTCATAGGGTCATTTTGAGCAATAGGTAAATTAGCACTGGAAATCAATTAAGATAGCACTTGACAGTTCATGTACACTCGTGGCTGATTCATGTCAATATATAGCAAAACGAATACAATATTGTAAAGCAAAACAAACTAAAAAATAAAAATCAATTAAAAAAAGAATGAGTTCTTAATCATTTTCAGATAGGTACTTGTAAATCACCATCATATATTTATTATTATTATTATTATTTTTCACCATCATACTATTTATGTGAAAATAATCACTTTATTTCTCAGAGATATATGAGAAACTTCAAAAAAGTCCGTGCATGTCTCACTCTACCAACATGTTTTATTCTGTTTCCTTAGGCAGTCATCACATTTTTATGTACCTCACTATGTTTGCAGCTCATTTGCCATTAACAAATAATTGTCCTGAGCAGTACGATATCAGAATATTCATGTAGGAGATGATTTATCCAAACTGAAATCTCCATTTCCCCTAGTTATTTTTCCTCTTGGTTCTTCATGTAGTTTTCAGCAATGTAAGTTCTGAAATATTGCCCACAATTGGAATTTTAAATGAGATTATGCACATAAATAAATTAATGTGTTCATTCTAAATAAGCCTCCCCCCCAAAAAAAAAAATCCGGGAACATATTTGTTCTCATTTTTTAAAAGAAATTTTCAGCAAGGAAAATTCTTAATGAACAATTTTCTATCTCAAATAAATTGAATCATGGGTTTACACATTTTTCTTTAAGTAAACTGAAAGTGAAGTCGCTCAGTCGTGTCCGACTCTTTGCGACCCCATAGCCTGTAGCCTACCAGGCTTCTTGGTCCATGGGATTTTCCAGGCAATAATACTGGAGTGAGTTACTATTTCCTTCTTCAGGAGATCTTCCCGACCCAGGGATTGAACCCGCGTCTCCAGCATTGTAGGCAGACGCTTTACCATCTGAGCCACTAGGGAAATAGTAAGGGACCCATTAAAACACACACACACACACACACACACACACACACACACACAACTGAAAATTCCGAAGTAAATAATGTTTGCTACTTGATTTGTTGAGAATAAAAGTCACAATTATATCAATCTTTATTTTTATAGATTGTTCACTCTTTCTTACTCGTGTAGCTTATCATTTTAACATGATATAACAGAAGTGACTATATCATGTTCTTTTAGCAATAAAAAATTATTTGGAGTTCATTAATATTTCCTCTTTCCTTTCCTTCCTCTCTTCTTTCTTTTGTTTTATTTCTTCATTTTTTGTCACCTAATAATATCACTGATTCCATTTTTCCTATATTATAATGACCCAATCTATGGCTAAAGGCCTATTAAAGTTAGAATAGATTTTCTCACTTTAATGACTCTTACAAGAATTTAGTTTATAATTTCCATAAGCCAGGAACATAGTCACTCAATATATAACAGTTGAGCGTGTCAAGGTGTAAAAATGGAAACCATTTCATTCTTAATAGATTTTATATCATGAGCTGTGAGAGATAACACTACTGTGATCATTATCCCTTCTTGGAGTTCCTTGAATTTTCTTGTCCCAGCAGCCGAGAACAAATTAACTTTTTTCCTTCCTACAGTACCTTTTTCTGAGGAGATCTGCAGGTCCTTAAGTAGAACAAAGAACTAGACTTAAATGGTGAAAATTTTATATCTGTATCAGTCAGAATGGTGGAGGAACAGGGCTATAACTTCTGGAATTAGCTTAAAGATATATCTAATCATATCTGGTTATTCTAACCCTTTGTAAAAAGAGAAGTCCCTGAGTAAAATTCTCCTTATCTCAGATGAATCAAAATGTACAGAAAATGCAAGAATGTTTTACAAGTCTCCTTACTTCTACAACCACTATTAATTAGTGTCCTAGGTTTATTACCACTTTTTCAGTTTTAACAATGTCTTATTTAGTTCATCATCTGACTCTAGCCTTTACCCCCATTATCAGACAGGACAGGAAAAGCACTATACATCCACAAATATCCAAATTCTTCCTAATGAATATAAGTCAAGTCAATGTGATTTTCATCAGTTTTGCAACTGCATAGCAAGTCCATTTAAGATTTCTTCAGCAGTTGTCTGCTTTGCTATATACACTTATCTGAAACTCATCTCTAGGAATTTTTTTTTCAATTTACTATAGCTAAAAAAAGTTTCTTTTTCTCTAGTTGCAATTGATTTTATATGGTTTTTTTTTTTGCATTATATTATTATGATCAAGAGATGAGGCAGGTCCTTTGTTGTTCTTCGGTCGCTAAGCCGTGTCCCACTCTTTGTGACCCCAGGAAGCCCTGCAGCATGTCAGGCTTCCTTGTCCTTCTCTGTCTCCCTGAGTTTGCTCAAATTCATGTACATTGAGTTGGTGATGCTAGCTATCCAACCATCTTAATCTCTGTCACTCTCTTCTCCTCCTGCTCTCAGTCTTTCCCGGCATCAGGGTCTTTTCCAATGAGTCATGTCTTCTTGTCAGATGGCCAAAGTATTGGAGCTTCAGCTTCATCATCAGTCCTTCCAATGAATATTCAGCACTGATTTCCTTTAGGATTGACTGGTTGGATCTCTTTACAGTCCAAGGGACTCTCAAGAGTCTTCTTTAACACTATAGTTCAAAGGCATCAATTTTTCAGTGCTCACCTTTCTTCACAGCCCAATTCTCACATCCATAGACGACTAGTGGAAAAAGCGTAGTTGTCTATATGCACTTTTCTCTGTCCATTTGTCTGCCCAGTGTTGTCTTTGTTTTTCAATATGCTGTCTAGGTTGGTCATGGTTTTTCTTCCAAGGACCAAATGTCCTTTAATTTCATGGTTGCAGTCACTATCTGCAGTGATTTTGGAGCCCAAGAAAATAAAGTCTGTCAGTGTTTCCACTTTCCCTTTCTATTTGCCATGAAGTGATGGGAGTGGATGCCATAATTTTAGGTGAATGTTGAGTTTTAAGCAGCCTTTTCACTTTCCTCTTTCATCTTTACCAAGAAGACTCCTAGAACATAGATAGTGACGAGTAGTTCTTGATGTAATGACTGCTGGAACCTCTATAACTATTTAACCCTTAACTGTGTTCTTGACTCAACACGCTCACTTTATGAATTTCCTGAAAATATGCAGGAAAGTAAATGCTCTGTAGCCCTCATTTATTCTCATGCTCTGACTGACCTACAGACTTTTCCTAAATCTAATAATATGGCTCTTTTTTTTTTTTTTCTGTTACTCACTACAACTTTTCCTGCAATGAAATAGATGTCCCATTATGGTCTTACTGCCTATAGTGGATTGAATTATGGTCCCTCAAATGATGTCTGTCAGGAAATTGTGAATGTGACTATTTATAAAAATGGCCTTTTAAGGTGTAACTAAATTAAGGTACTTAAGATCAGATCATCCTAGATTTAGGATGGACACTAAATCCAATGAGAGATGTCCTTATAAGAGAGATGTACACAGAGACCTGAGACACAAAGTCACAGGGGAGAAGGCCATGTGAAAACAGAAGTAGAGATTAGGTTTATGCCACCAGAAGCTGAGGAATATATGAAGGTATCAGAAGCTAGAAGAGGCCAGGATGGACTTTTGAAGGGAGTATGGGTCTGACAATATCTTGATTCTAAACTGGCCTGTAAAATAATACATTTTTATTATTTTAAGCCACCAGACTTATGGTAATATCACAGAGGCCTATGACACTGGTACACAACTACTCTATATGAAGATTATTTGATTGATTATGATTAAATATATACATTAAAGATAACAAGAAAAATAGTGACCAAAATGCACACCATGATTCTTGGCAAAGAACTGCTTCTGAAATGACTTTTGTACATTTAATATTCGATTCTTTGGCAATTATAACTGTAAAAAATGTATATTTACATATTTTTGCATCATTTTATTGGAAAATTTTATATGAATGCTAGACTGGAACAGAAAAATGCAATAAAGTCATAAAAGATACAGGAAATTACAGTAGGCTCTTATAACTCATAGTATAAAACCTGTTGAAAATGCAGTTGTAAAAATCTTTACTCAATGATTTACTCAACAATTATGTACAGAGTAGCTATGTTCTTGGTTTATAGATCTTTATGATCAAATTCTTAAGACAGATACAATGAGAAAGCCAATTCTAATTTTTGGAAAGAATCATGGCTCTGCAGAACATATATTGGTTTGTCAACAATTTATCAGTGACTTATATATGTGGAACAGAAATATCTGTTTAAAAAGGTACATGCTTTTACAATACAACAAAGCATCTCACCTTTATTGCAAACACAGCAAACATAAATTACCACTACACACATAGGCAAAAGAATACCCAGTCATGTACCATTTCCTTTGAACATTCTCAAGTACATTTTTATGCTTGTCCTTGGTAGCCAAACACATTCTGAATAAACAAAATCCACTTTAGAAACATTGCAATTGATGACTCAAGACTTGGAGTTTTGTATTTATGCATGTATTTCGTTGTTGTTCAGTTGCTAAATCATGTCTGACTCTTTGCGATCCCATGGACTGCAGCACATCAGACTTCCCTACACTTCACTATCTCCCAGAGTTTCCTGAAATTTATGTCTATTGAATCGGTGATACTATCTAACTATCTCATCCTCTGCCACCCTTTTCTCCTTTTGCCTTCAATCTTTCCCAGCATCAGGGTCTTTTCCAATGACTTGGCTCTTTGTATAAGGTGGCCAAAGTATTGGAGCTTCACCTTCAGCGTCAGTTCTTCGAATGAATATTCAGGACTGATTTCCCTTAGGATTGACTGGTTTGATCTCCTTGCAGTCTAAGGGACTCTCAAGAATTTTCTCCAGCACCAGAATTCTAAAGGATTGATTCTTCAACACTCAACCTTCTTTATGGTCCAATTCTCACTTCATATATGACTTCTGGGAAAACTATAGCTTTGACTATGCGGACTTTGTCAGCAAAGTGTTCCCTTTGCTTTTTAATATGCTGTCTAGGTTTGTCATAGCTTTCCTTCCAAGGAGCAGTCGTCTTCTAATTTCATGGCTGCAGTCATTGTAAGCAGTGGCTATGCACGTGCTGTGTGCTGTGCTCAGTCATGTCTGACTCTTTGCAAACCCATGGACTGCAGTCTGCTAGGCTCCCCTCTCCATTGGATTTCCCAGGCAAGAATATTGGAGTGAGTTGCCATTTCCTCCTCCAGTGGATCTTCCCAACCCAGGGATTGAACCTGCATCCCAGCATGTTCTACATTGGCAGGTAGATTCTTTACCTCCGAGCCATGGTGGGGGAGGCGGATGAGCCTGCAATTATGCATGTTTATCACCATTTAAAATAATAGATCATTTAGGTTTATAAATTATATGCATCTTCTTGAATTCATTGGGAAATTTGTTGCCTCATGCTGCGTTTGGGATTCAAGCAAGCTCTTTTAGTTTATTGTCCAAATGAGTGAAGAGCTTCTTTTACACATATAAGACAGGAGTGTTAGCCACTACTCTGTGTTTTGACTGTGAAATGTTAATCTGTTTGTTGTTAATACAGATTACAGTAGGGAGAGCCAGGGCAGTTACAGTTAGGTCCTGACACCCTGGCACACAGCATGACTGGATATTGCAGAGCTTTAAATCTGCCTGTCAGGAGATAGGACACAAAGGTAACAACTGCCAGTTAAATAAAATTGCTTAGAGTAAATTGGACAAATTTTGTTAGCCTCTTGCCTAACCTGGCCCAGAGCCACATCAGCAAGGGCAATGATGTTAAGTTTGGGATTGAACTTGTGGCTGAAGAAAACTAATTCAGCAGTTGCTTCCAGCAACTGTGTTAGGCTGATTAAAAGCAGCTCCATGGTCAACTCAAATTGTTTTATATATTGATGTTTTGTTGTCACCAAATGAGTTGTAGTTTCCTGGAGAAGAGGATAGAGGTTCAAATAGTGCTTCATCTGGGATGTGGAACAGAGTGCTAGGCACATAAAAATGTTCAATTATATGCTTGATTGGAATTGAGCTAAATTGATTCTATAGTTCAGACAAGGTTTGTTCACTCAGACTTTCTCTTTAATTACAAAGTTAGTGAAATAATATTCAATGTAAGCACCCATATATGTATATATACACACATATTTTCTTAATTGATAGTCATGTAGCTATCTGGCATACTCTTTATCAGTTAAGCTGCCTAAATCCTTAAAAACATAAGCTATGACAGGAGATTCAGCTCCATTAATAATATTTTTTCTTAGGAATCTATTCTTATTGTTGCGATAAAATTCCTTCAGGCAAGAAGGAAACAGGACTAAAATGTACTTTTTCTTCTCTATTACTTATACATCACATTCTAGAGATGTAACTTATTCTCATGATTTTTAGAAAAAAAAAGCTTGACTAATTAGTCAGTTACTAATGACGATAGTAGATATTCATACATTCACTTACTTCTACAGTAATTACTCAGGACTTCTAAAATATATTTATATGTATTATTTTTTTAAACAAGTTACATGGGACAGGAAACAAAATTCATCTATCTTTTCCATCAGAATTAACCAAATGAGTTACCATTTAAGGTAGGCCCGACAACATAAGTAAAAGTACTTATGGCGAACTGGGCTCTTCTGAGGTCAGAGACATTCTTCTTGCTGGCTTTGAAGAGGCAAATTGCCATATTTGAAATTGTCAGTGGAGATGGTCATCTTTGGGGTCACTATGGGTGGCCTCTAGAATGGGAGAGCAGATTTTAACTAGGGGGTGAGAAGTGGGATCTCTTAGATATATTACTGCAAGGAAATTAACTTTACCATCATTCTGCATGAGTTTAGAAGCAGATACTTCCCCAATCAAATCTCCAAGTGAGAACTCAGTACTGCCTTGCTAGTCCCTGATCAGAGGGCCTAGCTAAGCTGTGCTCAGACTCCTGACTCACAGAAAATCATTAAAGCTTTCAGGTCAAAAATGAATTATTTAGATTTTGGTAGCAAACATCTTGATCCATAATTCAGAAATATTTTATTCATTTAACAGATGTTTTACTCACTCTTCTAGGCAATTGAAATACATTAGTGATTATGGAGCATATATTTTGGATGGGTCAATATGTTTATAAAGAAGATAAATGGTAAAACTGTTAAACCTAAAGACAATAATCAGTTTGTACAGTGTATTAAAATATATCAAGTGCCAGTCCTAAGAAAATGTCAAGTAGAAAAAAAAATCAGGACTATAGAAGGGTGCAAGGGTATTAAATACTAAGAAAAGTTCATTATACTAAGTATAAGTTACTTTGACTACTTACTTCAAAGATGTTGGCTGAGGTTTTTCAGTAGAGGTAATAGCGTAGAGCAATGACCAAGTAAGTATTCTGTTTTGCATATCAAGAAACAAGGCCAATATGGTTGGAAGAGTGTGAATTATGAGAGGGTTGTATGAATATCAGGAAAGAGGGCATTCAAGGTGTGAGAGACAGTGATTATTATAACAGGTCATAGCCTTAGAAAATGGAAGGCTGGTTGATGTTAATTGCTATGGGGAAAATAGTCTTTCCTTTTGTGGGAAGACTAGACGTTCAGTTTTGGATATTGCTACAGAATGAATTGTGTACTCCTAAAAATTGTATGTTGAAGCCTTAATGCCCAGTGTGACTGTATTTGTAGACAGCTTTTAAAAAGTAATTGAGGTTAAGTGAGGCTTACTAGTGGTGGTAGTGGTGATTCCTAATCTTATAGGATTAGGGACTTTATAAGAAGAAAAAGAATGATAAAGATATATCTCCATGCTCATACACCTCAGAAAGATTATGTGGGGACACAGTGAGAACAGTGACATCTGAAAGCCAGGAGGCAGATCCTTACCAGACCTTGATCTGGGACTTCCAGCCTCCAGAACTGAGAAATAAATTTTTATTGTTTAAACTACTCATTCAGTGGTATTTTGTTAAAACAGTCTAACTAGATTAATACAAACATTTTACAGTTTACATAATTATTAACTAAGTGAATATGTTAAGTATATCATTGTTTATGATAATCCTCTGCCATGCAACAAAATTATTTCAAACAAATCACCTGAAATGTATTCTTTTATCTTCTCAAGTGAATATCAGCACATCTTTATATTGGTGGCTGGCCAAAAACATTCATATTAAATGTAGGAGAGGCAGTACTTTTCAGTGCATTTGAATTTCCAAAGTGAGTTGTTTATGCAGTGTTCATTTGTCCATCTTTATAAGTAGACAACAAAAGAAAGAGAGCGACCTTAGCTGTAGTAAGTCTTCCAAAGAGCAGATTTTAATTGTCACAAAAAGATGATGTTAACCTGGATGACATTTGAAGCCGAGTAACAGAACTGGTTAAATTCAAGAACATATATTTATTTATATTTCTATAATTTGCCTTGTAAAAGCTCAAATGAATAAACAGAGGAGCAAATGTAGGATCTTCAGAAGATTACAGGATAGTGTCAATAATCCTCATGTTAAAAATAAAGATCTTGGGTAGTGAAGACACACATAGGGAACCAGAGATAGTACAAATGTTTATGGAAAGATTCTTTCCAGTATTAATTCAGAGAATCTTATCTTCAATTTCAGGTTTGACAGGTAATCTTATGAGAATAACCTTATTGTTCCTCTGGTTTCTTTGGGTGCTTTGCTGGAAATAATTTTGCTAGAAGGCCCAGGGACTGAGCATAATTTTACTGAATCTTAATCAGTAAGACAGGAGTATTTACAGACTTGGATGGAGTCGTTAGCTGGATGCCAATCACCAGTGAGATTTTCTTCTGTTTTGTTTTCTGACCTATACAGACCTTTTCCTTTTTTCCCATCCTGTTTTTATTATGATATCATATGTCAAAATCTTATGAGAATAACCTTATAGATACTTTTACATAAGTTTCTAATTTTAAAGCTCAGAAGAGGTTACAGTATACACAGTGGCTTAGACATTTATACAATTATGGGCTAGAAGAAGGGGAAGATTATATCCTTACTGAAAGTTACAATCAAACAGGTTAAATCAGTCAAGTAAGACCAATGTAGACAATATAGGAATTTAAGGTTTTGTTTTCCTAAAAGTGCTGTCTGGGAAATCATTCATATGTTGTGATAAGAACTCCCTAGTTTTTGAAGGGTTGGCAAGACAGAGAACACCTGCAATGCAGGAGATCTGAACATTGCCAAATGTGCAGTGTTCGGAGATTCACATTCAAAGAACATTTGAAATATGAGATAGAAGAGAACTCAGAGTCAGACACAAATATGAATAACCATTAAAGGTTCCTCAGCATAAGGGGCAAAAAATGCAAATGGTTATGTGAATATTCAGTTTCCAGACCTTGAATTAGTGAAAAAATAAAAATGAATTAATCATACTCCATGGCTTGAAAACATAGCCTATAACTATGGAAGATATGGAACCTGGAAAACCTTTGTTTTGTTTGTTTGTTTGTTTGTTTGTTTAATAGCAGGTGTATTGAGACACATTTCAATTACAATTTATCCATTTAAAGTATACAATTCAGTATATTCAATTTAACACACTCATCAAATTGTATAATTATCACCCTTACCAGTCACTCCCCATTTCCTCCTAATTCTCTTCAGCAGAATGGAATGGTTGGATCACCTTGCAGTCCAAGGAAATCTCGAGTCTTCTCCAACACCACAGTTCAAAAGCATCAATTGTTCGGCACTTAGCTTTCTTTACAGTCCAACTCTCACATCCACACATGACCACTGGAAAAACCATAGCCTTAACTAGACAGAACTTTGTTGGCAAAGTAATGTCTCTGATTTTGAATATGCTATCTAGGTTGGTCATAACTTTCCTTCCAAGGAGTAAGCGTCTTTTAATTTCATGGCTGCAGTCACCATCTACAGTGATTTTGGAGCCCAGAAAAATAAATCTGAAACTGTCTCCCCGTCTATTTCCCATGGAGTGATGGGACCGGATGCCATGATCTTCGTTTTCCGAATGTGGAGCTTTAAGCCAACTTTTTCACTCTCCTCTTTCATTTTCATCAAGAAGCTCTTTAGTTCCTCTTCACTTTCTGCCATAAGGGTGGTGTCATCTGCATATCTGAGGTTATTGATATTTCTCCTGAAAATCTTGTTTCCAGCTTGTGCTTCTTCCAGCCCTGCGTTTCTCGTGATGTACTCTGCATAGAAGTTAAATAAGCAGGATGACAATTTACACCCTTGACGTACTCCTTTTCCTATTTGGAACCAATCTGTTGTTCCATGTCCAGTTCTAACTGTTGCTTCCTGACCTGCATATAGGTTTCTCAAGAGGCAGGTCAGGTGGTCTGCTATTCCCATCTCTTTCAGAATTTTCCACAGTTTATTGTGATCCACACAGTCAAAGGCTTTGGCATAGTCAATAAAGCAGAAATAGATGTTTTTATGGAACTCCTTTGCTTTTTCGATGATCCAGCAGATATTGCAATTTGATCTCTGATTCATCTGCCTTTTCTAAAGCCTGCTTGAGCATCTGGAAGTTCATGGTTCACATATTACTGAAGCCTGGCTTGGAGAATTTTGAGCATTACTTTACTAGCATGTGAGATGAGTGCAATTGTGTGGTAGTTAGAGCATTCTTTGGCATTGCCTTTCTTTGGAAATGGAATGAAAACTGACCTTTTTCAGTCCTGTGGCCACTGCTGACTTTTTCGAGTTTGCTGGCATATTGAGTTCATTCATGTTGTATCATGTATCAAACAGTTGTTTTATTTTTATTGTTGAAATTTCCAGTGTATAGATATGTACAGTTTGTTCATTTGTATGTTGATGGTCATGTGGGTTTTTCCCTACCTTTTGGCTATTATGAAAATACTGCTAAAAATAATCATGTATAATCTTTTGTACAGACATATATTTTTATTTCACTTGGGTTTCTACCTGCAAATGGAATTTCTGGGTCATTCACTTGTAGCTCAGCCGGTAAAGAATCCAACTGCAATGTGGGAGACTCCAGTTGGATTTCTGGCTGGGAAGATCCCCTGGAGAAGGAAATAGCTACCCTCTCCAGTATTCTGGCCTGGAGAATTCCATGGACTGTATAGTCCATGAAGTTGCGAAGAGTTGGACTGTACTGAGTGACTTTCACTTTGATGCAATTTCTGTTTAACCTCTTGAAATAACTACCAAACTCGTTTCAAAAGAGGTTACATTATGTTACATTTTAGACAGCTGTCTGTGAGGGTTTCAGTTTCTCTACATCCTCCCCCAAACTGGTTATTATTTGTCATTTTGTTTATAGCTACTCAATTTCCATGAAATGGTATCTCATAGTTTCAATGTATACTTCCCTGATGATTAATAATATTGAGAATAATTTTGTAATTTTTTTCTTAATAACTTTATTTATTTATTCATTTGTGGCTGTGCTGGGTATTCCTTGCTGGGCTGGAGTCTTCTCTAGCCGCAGAGAGTGGAGGCTACTCTCTAGTTGTGGAGCACCAGCTCTCATTGTGGTGACTTCTCTTGTTGCAGAGCATGGGCTCTAGAGCACAGGGGTTTATGTACCTTCTTTAGAGAAATGTTTGTTCAGCCTTATGATCATTTGAAAATTGGCTTGTTAGTTTATTATTGAATTTTTAAAATTTTAAAAATTTCTTTATATATCAGCACCTTCCTCTTTTTTTTTTTTTAAGTAGTAAGTTCACAGTAAAATAACACATTTTTTCATGAACCATTTGCTCCCACAATCACACAGCTTCTTCCCCTATTATCAATATACCCCACCAGAATGGCACATTTGTTATGCTTGATCAACTTATGTTGACACATCATTATCACCCAAAGTCTATAGTTTACTTTAGGCTCAATCATGATATTGCATATTTTATGGATTTGGCCAAATGTATAATACTTTTTTCAGGTGAGGTACTTGCTGGATGATCCACAAGTTAAAAAGAATACAATAAAATCAAGAAATATATCATCTAACACAATGATTCATTTTATCAAGTCTTAACTTCTGAAGTTTAAACAAAATGTTGATGTTTAAATTATGCCAATCAATATATCAAAGTAAATCCTGAAGCAATCTTCTTCCTTTTTCTTTAAAGAGTAGCAGTTATTAAAAAAAATAAATAAATAAAAAGTCTTGATTTATCTTTTCTAAGAGCTGTATTTGCATATCTCTGTTTTGCTTAAAGCACTTGAATTTTTATTTAGATGGAAGCAAATGATAAATACTTAAATGGAAATGCCTAATCCTAAAAAGCAAGGAACTGTGTAGTATTTACATATCAACTTTCGAGAAAAAAACAAATAGTAAATAATTCTGTAGTATACTATAAACTCTCTACTCAAGATATTGCATTATAAATTAAATTAATGAGCTTATTTTTGCTATATATTGCCTGAAATAATCTTATAGGATATCTTTCTTAAAATGAATGACAACTAAGGTTTTGTCCCCCAAATATGTCTTTAGATGCATAGTATTTTAATAAAGTTCATGAAAATTTTAAGACCTATATAACAAAGCTATTTTTGTGATCAGCAATAGTCAAGCAACATTATGTAACAGGTTTCAATATTTTAAAAAGTATGAGATAAAAATGCAAATATTAGCTTTTATAAGATATTTAATTTTTATAACCAAATATTCCTAAATAAATCCAACACTTTCATAATATGTAGCACTGCATTTTAATATCTATTTTACATTAAAAATAAAATTTTTGATATATTTATAAAGAACTAAAACTATTTTAGAGCTGCTTAGGTTTTCTGTTTGTAAATGTGTTATCTGGATGTAGAGCAAGAAAAACTAGCCTTTATGAAATCTATGGGTCTTCCTGGAAAGGTTTTGATTGTCAAGTCATGCAAATTGTTTCCTGATTTAGTTTATCAGCAATTTGTTTTAAATTTACATGTAATGACTAATAAGCAAATATTATTGAATACTTTGGTAATAGTGATGGCTGGAGATATATAAAAAGTCATGTTCCATAGTCATAAATTGCTTATAATCTAGTGAAAAGTATTGAGACTGCTAGTAAAATATTAAAGTTCAATAAAAAGTAAAAGGAAGAATGCTTTACTTGTTCACATTAGTGGAAAGGTACCCAATCTGAGAAGTCTGTGAAAATTTTCCTAAGAGATGATAACAAAATTGAGACTTGAAGAAAGTGGGGAGTTTCAATAATCAAAACAAATAATTACATAACATAGAATTATATGATGAACATGCAAAAATCCTCATAACTCTGAAATATAAAGCAGAAGAATAATCAGTCTGACAAAGTGAAATTGAGTTGAAGCTGTCAGTACTGAGAAAGGGAAAGGACTGAAAGCAACAATCCAGAAATTTTGGAGACAAAAAGCGGGCCAATTTTAATATTGATGATTGGAAAAGGATAAACTTAATAAAGTTTAGAACTAGAATTAGTATTGGTCATGGAAAAGGAAGGCAGAGATTGAATGTGACAAGTGAAAGTACAGTGTCTGGGGTGAAACTAAGTTTTCTAACTTGGTCATATGAATAAACTATTCATCACAAAGAAAAATTAGAAATAGAAGCATATCTGCTAAGCAAATGGAAAGTGCATTTTTGAGACCAGATGGGTATGATTCATATGGGACAAAGTGGAAAATATATGCAAAATACTGAATGTACAAAACTGAGAGTCAAGAGAGAAATAATGGTTAGAGACATGATCTGGGACATTTAGTTATAAAACAATGGCCCCCAAGTGGATATTCTTCCTGTATTGATTTTGCATCACAGCTAAGGAACACAGCACTTAAGGAACCCAGCACTTAAGGAACCCAACTCTTTTATAACTGGATAAAAGCAAATGGTCTGCTGACCATTTTCCTAAAGGAATACATTATCTTTGTCATATGACAGTAAGTTTCCAGTTACTTTACAAAAAAATACTCTTTTTTTTTTTTAAGGTTGTTCATATATCTACACTCTTAAAAAGGTAGCCATAATGAAAAGCATTTAGAGCCTCTGCTTCATAGGACTTGCAGAAATTTTAGAGATCCATGGAGAATTTTGGAATTTTCTTCTAATACATAACAGCCAGTTGTTCTTAATGTGGGAAATATGAATTTTGTTTGGAAATGAGTGAATTCCTTGAAGTTCCAAGTAAAATGAAGAAAAGCAAAGAAAAACTTCTTGATAAAAGCTAGAAAACTAAATGTTGAGTTTGTTTGAGGAGAAAAATTTAGATTGCCTCTTCAGGTGAGGAGCTCTGTTTCATGGCAAATGATAATGGGAAAAGAGAACTGGTAGTAGAGGGAAGAAGTTATGATAATCAACTACAGGCTTGAGACCAACTGTGAAAGCAAGGATTATGGCAGCTCTGTGCATTTCATATAAATTAAGCTCCCCACTTCCTTCTTACTACCTATGAGTAATTTCCCAATTTTAATTCCAAGTGGGTATAAGAGTTAATTAACATTAATGATAAAGCAGCTGACAGAAGTTTGTGTTTTCTTTGTATGAGCATGTCTTCATCAAAGGAAAGAATGCATTCTGAATGGACTAAAGGAGTATATTTTGCTTGATATTTTAATTTGCTTCATCCCTGCTGCTACTGCTGCTAAATCGCTTCATCCCTACTCAATCTCTATTTCCCTTTATCTTGTTCTATACCTTAGGGGCTAACCTTCACAGAAGCATCACAAAAATTCCCTCTCTAGTAGGCTTCAAACTGGATTCAGGGAATGAGAAACACTTTTTAAGACATCAAAAACAGAAGGAGTAAGAAGTGAGGATATCTGTTCCCCTTTCTTCTCCTAGTTTTATTTTTGTGCCACTGGAAGTAGCTTTAACCCTCCATGGTTACAACTCCTGCAGTATGGTACCTCCTCCACTTAACTCTGGTCTGTTCCCCACTTAATTCTGGCCAAAAATGGTGACATGATTCCCTCCCCTAAGGCTCTAGGAGTGGCCATGTTTTTCCATTTTTACTAACCTCAGGGGTCTCAAAATTTGCTATTTGTTTCCTTGGGTCTATATACACCGTACTAAAAGTTCTTTAGAAGTACATAGATAATTATTCCCTAATAGTTTCTTAAGTAACTGTTCTCAAAGCAGATCAATACATCCTCATTATTTGAACCATTCCAGGTATATGCTGGATATTGAATGTAGGGTACAACTAAGGGTCACATCTGGCTAGGAGAAATATGCTCTCCATCTTGCTTGGAAAAAAGTGCAAAATAATGCATAAAACAGTTGCTAGTTTTGTATATTTGTGAGCAATTAAATGAGGGAATTCACATTTGGTGATTTCTAGTTTATCAGTGACAAGAAGATCGCCAGATAATAGTGAGTAGAATGAAAGAATGGTTTTAATGCGTGAGAAGAACACATACAATATTTAGTTCAGAGACTGAAGAAAATAAGTCAGCATACTATAGGATCATGGTAGAATTTTCGGTCATAAATGAATGCCCAGGTGTAATTAAATCTATAAATCTTTGGATGGAGAGTTTTGTTGAGTGCCTGGACAGGCCCAATCTAATTATATGAGTTCTTAAAAACAGAGAACCTTCCAATATATTGTTAGAAAAAGAGATGTGACTGGAGAAAAGATGTGATATAAGAAGGATTGAGCCACTACAAGCTTTAAAAATGGAAGAAATACACCATGAATCATGGAATGAGGTAGCCTTTGGAACCTAGGAATGACCATCAATTTATAGTTAGAAAACTAGGACCTTGATCCAAGAACTGCAAGAAACCAAGTTTGCCAGCAATTCAAATGAACAAAAGTGAATTCTCCCTTAGAACCTACAGAAAAGAACATAACATACTGCCTCCTCAGTTTTTAGCCCAGTGGAATTCATATCTGTTTTCTAACCTACAAACTATAAGGTAATAAATCTCATTGCTTTAAGCCATTAAGTTTATAGAAATGTGTTATAGTTGTAACAGACAGCTAATACTACTTCCTTCTGTGGCTTCCTCCATGGACTCATGAAGTACCTTTCCCACTATTATGGCATCTGCAGAAAACTGCTTCTGTTCAGTAATTTTTTTCAAAACAAAGAAACCACAATGATGATGTAATGTCTCTTGGATTGGCTTGTTTTTTCTTTAAATTCCATAATCTGGAATCTGATGAATTACCACAAATGTTTAATGGCTTATTAAAGACTCAGTGTGGCACCAGCTGGCATATAAGACCTTGAAATAATGGAGTTAATAATGGAGTTAATAATGTCTTAAATGTGCATTATATACTTTGAATCAGTCATGAAGAAGCCTCACTTGTAGCCAAGTGAACAAGACTGGAAAGCAAGGAATGAATGTGAAAGTACTCCTCTACTACTAAAACTATTAACACCCTCACAAGTTTATTGTTATTTTTGTTTGTTTGTTTGCTTGCTATTGTTGTTGTTCAATTCCTATCCTGGTGAGTTTTAATTCTCTTAGTTTGGAGGTATTAAATCCCAATGGGGGGATTCTTTCATTAAGTAATTCCATCAAATTTTAAAATGAGACTGCCACCTGGCCATTTGGGAATCCTTATGTTGCCAAACCAATAGGAAAGAAAGGGACTACTCTACTGGTTAGAGTGATTGACCATAATTCCCAAAGGAAATGAGGTACTTCCTAAAAAACAAAGGCAAGGATGACAATATCTGAAACTAAGGAAATTCTATGGACTTTTTTTAGTTATTTTTTGTGCCCAATAATTACAATTAATTGAATACTTGTTCCCATCCCAAATTCAGGATTATAAAGGATTTAAACCCTTCAGGAATGAAGGCTAGGTTGAGCCCAGCTGAGATTCTGATAGAAGGCAAGGGAAACATGGAGTTGATAGTAGAATTAGACAGAAGCAAAAACTATAAAGTTTTCTCTTCTTGTTATGTGTACATATTTTTAAATCAGCCAATTTTTGACTTTTTTTTTTCTTCCCATTCTTGTATGAACAAGTTACTGGAGGTTAACCTTAAAATATTCAATGGAAATGTGGCTGGATTTGAAAAAGTCAGACATAGATTCAGTGATGGTTAGGAATGTGTCTCCACTTTTGGGGGGAAGAAATATGAGAACTTCTTTATCTGTATGAAGGATTATAGAATCTTTAGTGGAATTTAAGTGGCTTAGAAAGGTACATACGGTAACTTAACAGCCAACTGAGTGCTCTATGCCAATTTTCAATTTATTTTCTCACAGCTCCAAATGCACCTCTTTGCTCTACTTGTGCAATGCTAGACTTTGTCAGTAGAAGGTGCTAGAAAGAAACTACTTGACCAGAGTAAATGAATGAGCTTATGCCCATTTTCCTGTGGTGCAGTTGTCAGCAGAAGGGTATACAGGAGACCAAGTGTTACTTAACCCAGCATGGACTTAATAAAAGCTTAGGCCCTACTTGTCATCTCCAACAAATTTCTTTGTGGTATCAGTGGGTTTCTTTGCAATACTGTGTATCTTCTGTTCACACCATCTGGTAAGTTTGCTTATCACTTAAAGGTTGTATTTTCCTGGATCAGTCAGCCATGTCCTTGAGGTCTGAATTCCAGTTTTAGTGGCTTTTCAGTTCTTAATTTCTTCCATATTTACTTGTACTTAGCTCTTGAAGTAGTAGCTACTACATGCATTTGCAATTTATTCCTAGATTCTTCTTTTATCCTTTTAAGAAAGTCACTTTAATCATTCATTACATTAAATTTTACATGTTTTAATTACTAGCATAGTTTTGTCTTCTGGCTGACACACATGTGGATTGGCCAGAAAAAAGATTTTAGGTTATCTAATCAAGACTAAGAATTGTTGTATTAGTAATTAACATTTTAAAATTTGATAACTAAGCCTGATAATAAATAAATTAAATATATAAACATACACAAAATTCAAATTATGTTATAATTATCACAATATACATTATAAATTTGAGTTTTCTGTCATTCTCTGACAAAATGTGAGAATCTGGAGAAATCACAAATTGCAAGTAAAACAATGTTCTAGAAAAAATTGAAAACCACATTTTTGCAATCAATTACAATTCCATTCATTTTGTTTTGTTTTTGGATTTCAAATATCTCCAGATATTCTTTGACTAAAATAAGTGTGTGTTGTATACATTGCCAATCAAAATGTGTCAAATGCAATGATCAAAAGATGCAACATGATAAAGATTGGTCAGATATGACATAGTGTTGAGACTCCAAGGAACATATGACAACTCCTTGTCAATATCCAGGATGAAGTACTTTTGGTTATTTTTATTATAGTTCATTTGTATACTTATTTATTTTATAAGCTTTCTTCTTTTTTTGTCTTGCTAGGAATACATGTAAATATTATTAGGACTAGAGCTTGGTATTTTACCTGTTTTCAGGTAAAATAAGGTGAGACAGCTTTATAGATATTTCATTAAAATCTGAGTTAATAATATGACAGTTTAAACTATCAAAAGTCAATCTGAATAAAAAGGAATGATTGAAGATTCATAGTATTTTACTGCATAGTTGGACCATCCATTAACATGGAAATATGTATCTTTCCCTTAAGGAGTTTATGGTCTAATTAGGAATAGAAGAGAGCCCAGTAATCAACACAAATATGTGCAGGTAAAGCAAGTTCTGACAAGAGTAAATTGAAGGGGATCTAGGGATTATGCTTGAAGATTAAAGAAGGGCAGAAAATGTCAAGAAGAAGAATGAAAAGAATACTGTGAGATATATTTTCATAGTTGATCAGATACATGCATTTATGTGTCATTCACAGGCATTCTGTATATCCCCAAATTCTGTATAAGCAGAATTGAGCAACAAGGTTTAAACGTAGACACTGAAAGTTTTATTCAAAACATATTACTTTCCTAAACTTCACATATAGGACAAAATAATAACAAAAACACAAGGATCAAAGAATAGTAGAGTTTTCAGGGTTTTCACAGAAGTAGAATTTACAAGTGTATACTTTCACATTTTAATGAGCTATCCATACATTTTCAGTCTGGCAAACATGTACCACTGATACCCTCATCTTCTCATATCAGGGCATTATCTATTCTCCAATAAATGATCAATCTGAAATACCCTAATTACAATTAACCTGTTTCTGTTGGATGAAACATACATAGCTTGCTTTCAGTAATTCCTTAATCTTGGGTCATCATAATCTGAAATGTACAGCTTATTTTAATCAAAGTATTTTTTTTTCCCACTAAAAAAAAAAAAACCAAAAAAACAAAAAAAAAAACTCTATCTCACATCTCATACTCCTAATAGATGGGTTTCAGTAACTCTGTGGTGTCATAACCATAAGTGTTATTTCCTAATAGCCCCAAACCCATAAATATTAATTATTCAACATATCTTTATAACATCAATTAACTAACAATGATATATGTTTTATTTTCTAACAAGTAGAAATCAAATAAACATTTTACTTTTATCATCATCATGAATACTAAAAGCAAATCTTTATGTGACAGAGATTGTTGGCTGTTTATAATGTCTTTCTTTCCTGGTCACCATGCAAATCTATATTTTTCACTTTCCCTTGTTGTGTTACAATTAATGAGAAGGGAGAAGTCACATCCACCACTGACTGGAATGGATACTAAAATTTTCCTTTGTCAGCTCTTCTATCTTTTGTTTACCCTTTTCAGGGACTGAGAAAGAGATTAACGCTAAGGCAATCATGGAAACTTTTATTGAAGATGATCAGTGAGTCCTGAGGGGTTGCATGGAGCCTCTCACCCACCTCCCTTTTATTTATTTATTTATTTATTTAAAATTCTTTAACAGAAAGTATCATTGTTCTAGGGCTTCTCACCTGGCACAGTGGTAAAGAATCTGCCTGCCAATGCAGGAGATGTAAGAGATGTGGTTTCATCCCTAGATTGGGAAGATTCTCTGGAGATGGAAATGGCAATCTGCTCCAGTATTCTTGCCTGTGAAATCCCATGGACGGGGGAGCCTGGCAGACTACAATCCATGGGGTTGCAAAAGAGTTAGACATGACTTAGCGACTCAAACAGCAAACAAAAACAATCTCTACTTACTACTAAACACAGAGTACAACAATCTCTACTTACAACTAAACACACTAAAGTACAACTTCTTCATTTTGATACATCTCATTTCACATAAAATATCAGCATGAGTTCTAGCTTACATGGCTCTCAGTGTGATCTGAATGGATCATATATTCATGCATATATCACTGACCCTCATTTATCAGGACAGACTTGGGTAGTTCCACTATATTTCAAACCTCTTTCCTCAGATTGAATTTTACTCATTCCTTTCTTATACACATGTTGTTTTAGAGCAACATTGCCTTCCAGAAATACTAGGATGCCCCAGGCACATCCTCTTCCCTGTCCCAAAACCCAGGACTTGCTACTCCTCAGGAGGCTCTGGGCTTCTATAGTGAGGAATAGTGTAAAGACCTGAATTATTGGCACGGGGAAAACAGGCAAAAAAAAAAGGCCATAGTTTGTATCATTGCAGATGCTACTGGATAAACACCTCTCAGAGAATACATTACCATCAGGCAGATTTACTGACTCTTATTTATCCCTATCAAATGGCCCTATTTTAGGACCATTTTTTTAGATGATATCAGTGTTCCAAGGACAGGAAGAATCCTTTAAACTTTATATTATTGAGAATTAATCCATTTTACTAATCTCAGTTCCATTAAGACTCTCCCTTTACATATCAGTTTTTTTTAAAAAGAAAAATTTATGAATGATTTATGAATATTTATGAATGATTTGGAATAAACTAAAATGAAGAAAAACTGTTATGTTACATATAACTACTGAGACCTAGAAAAGCAAACAATGATTTAAACAGTCTGTATTTGAACTCAGTTCATCAGATTCTGAATTCCCATCCTATTTCTAATGTGTGTTATTTCTTAAATTGTCCAATTCACATCAGAAGGGTGTTCCTTACTTACAGAGGTATATTGATCTTCATTGACATGATGATAACCGCGTCATATCTCCAAGGCATGCCCTGTCTTCATGCCACTATTGCTGAGCATTCTGGATTTTCACCTATTTAATAATCAAAGTCTTTGTCTTAAGTGTTTAGTTATTTTTCCCATCTATCTATCTGTTAGGTGTGACCATGTACAGATTCTGCCAATGGAATATAAAGAATATGTTGTGCTTTCTCTCAGTTAGAGTTTTCAAGAAGCATTTTTCCCTTGTATACACTGAATACTGAACACAGCTCAAAGAATGATATCCTCTCAAGACAAAATATCCTTTGTTCCTTCATTACTACATAGAGGAGAACCAGTTGCTGACAAGGATGATCTGTTTAGGACTGTCATATGAGGGACACAGTATTTGAGATGTTATGTAGTTTTTAACATATGTGTCATTCCTGCATGTATAGAACATTCTAATACAGTTTCCTTCTTTTAATTCCATACTACCGGTCTAAGATTGTCCTTCCACCCACTTTATATATACTTTTTTGAAGATCTCTCTTTTTACTTTTCCTTTGTTTTCTTGGCTTCTAGCTTCACTTTTCTATCATGTGACATACCCCATATCATCACATACAACATGGGATTTCCATCATGGTTTTGAATAGCCACAAAAATATTTATTATCCTTAACAATAATAAAAACACTATTCTATTTAACTGAAACATATGCAAAAAGCAATCCAGGAGTTACTTGTATCCAAATGTTTTGTAACTGTGACCAGTTTCAACTTTCAGATCAGAAAAGAAGAGTACAAATCTGTGTCCCAGTGAAGAACTTTCATATGGCATTTATAAAAGTGCATGCACCATTTCTTCATCAACATGATAATTCACAGTTTCAGAAATTTCAGTTCTAGAACATTTATTCAAACATAATTTTACTTGTCCCAACTTAATATAATATCACAACTAATGTGGTCACAATATTGTCTAAATGAATTAAAACCAATTTAAGTGGCTAGTTATGTAATTTTCATGTCTAAATTCACAAGCAAAATCATATGGATCAATTGTTTTTGAGTGCAAAAGTCTAAATTTCTTATAGGTAATATATATTTTTTAATAATTAATTTTTATTTTTTAGTTTGTTTTGCTTTACAATACTGTATTCATTTTGCTATACATTGACATGAATCAGCCACGAGTGTACATGAACTCCCAATCCCAACCCCC
>SJXQ01000523.1:0-15407 GCA_006408695.1 Aepyceros melampus | reverse complement strand
GCCCCACACCATCTCTCTGGATTATCCCCGTGCATCAGTCCCAAGCATCCTGTATCCTGCATCAAACCTAGACTGGCAATTCATTTCACTTATGATATCATACATGTTACATTGCCACTCTCCCAAATCATCCCACCCTCTCCCTCTCCCATAGAGTCCAAAAGGCTGTTCTATACATCTGTATATCTACTTTTCCCAATTTTGCATTACATGGTGACTGCACTCTGAGTCAACAGAAAAAAGCAACATAGAGAAAGCTGTAGCATATATTCTTTGGTAGTCCGTTGGTTAGGACTTCGAGTTTCCACTTCAAGAAGCATGGGTTCGATCCCTGGTCAAAAAAACTAAGATCCTGCAAGCCATGTGGATAAGGAAAAATCTCTAGTGATTAAACTGCAACCCCTTTGAGCAGAGGTTGTGTTATTCTTCATCCATGGCAAGTCATAAAAATCTGATAAATTACAGATAAGTTTATTGACCCCCACAGAACAAATAATGGGTAAAGACAAAGTTACTTTTCAAAATTTCTTGTTTATGTTGGATTTCTACCAGAATTTTGGTTAATTTATTCTAAGTTTCACTGGATATTAAACTGTTATAATTTTCCAATGCTATGCACCACTTTTTCTTTCTTTCTCTTTTTTTCTTGTAGCCATAATTTGTCTAGCTCTTATAATTTCATTTAGTCACAATTTACTGGATCATTCAAAAGTACAAAATTAATTTGGAAGCTTTTTCCTTCTTTGCATTAGTTCTTCAGAATCTTTGAATTCAAACTCATATATTAATAATTAAGTTTATACTTTATTTATAAGAAACATATTTGTTTGTCTAAACAAGTAGTATTAAATGACCCTTTATATGGTCATAGTACAGGGAAATGTTTCTTTGAAGAAATATTTTGGTTGTTAGATAATTTAACACATGCTACTTATTCTCTAGGAATTTAATGTGAGAAGTCACTCCCCCACAATGTTTTATAGTTTTCATTCTCTTTCTAGCTTTGAATTCTTCATTTATATTTTGCTTTTAAGTAGGCTTATCTCTCTTTGGAGCCAGAGTTCCTTCCTCCTTAATCTCTCTTTGGAGCCAGAGTTCCTTCCTCCTTAATCTCTCTTTGGAGCCAGGGCTCTTTTCTCCTTAAATACCCAACACCCTTTAAAGAATCCGTGTGCAATGCAGGAGACCTGGGTTCAATCCCTTGTCAGGAACGTCCCCTGGAAGGAAATGGATCCCCACTCCAGTATTCTTGCCTGGGAAATCCCGTGGACAGAGGAGGCTACTGTCCATGGGGTCACAAAGAGTCAGACCAACTGATTAACATTATAACACTTTCACTTTCAGTATATTTAATGAACACTCCCCAAATCTCACCTTTTCTCTTCTGATCTTCTAGTAACCTCCAGTATTCTGGGTACTGGTTCTCAATTTCCCACACACATCATAATTCAAGAAGATTTTTAAATGTGTCTCTTTTCTTTCTTTTACACACATTTGATACCTAAGTCTCCTAGCATACCACCTGCACCCATGCATCTGCAGACTGGGCTTGCATTCACACTTAGCACTCAAAATCACCTGTTTCAAGTCTGCACATTTTGAACTGCTGACTAGAACTTATGAATCTCATGTGTTATATTTTATCCCTGACTGACCATAATATAAAATAATGGAATTGAACATTTGGTAAGGGCACATTCATTAGACTTTACTGGCTACTAGAATTCTTCAGTTCCTGTATTCATAATTTACATTGTTGGTGGGTGATTATGGGGATGCAGAAGAACCTGTTAGAAATCTGAAAAGGTGACTTTGTTAAGCTGGGTTTATAATTCTATTAGATTTTCCACTATGCCTGTCCACAAAATAAAATGTATATTTCCCTAAACCTGCAACAACATCTGTATTAGAGTTTAATCCAGATTTCCAAGAATATTATAAACAGTGTAAATTTCTTTTGTGAAGTACTTTTTTCCTGTTAAAACCTT
This sequence comes from Aepyceros melampus, assembly GCA_006408695.1. Lineage (NCBI taxonomy): Eukaryota > Metazoa > Chordata > Mammalia > Artiodactyla > Bovidae > Aepyceros > Aepyceros melampus. The sequence goes on along the minus strand of SJXQ01000523.1, from coordinate 13,419 downwards.
TTTCCATCTCAAATAGCTATGGATAGATTGAACAGAGTTTTCATTTTTCCTTAAACAACAGTTACATTGAAATCTGCAGTCCTCTTTAAAGATAAATGCTGGCACTATGGCTGCAGCTTTTCCTAATACCTTCAAGCAAGAATATTATTTTAACTACACATGGAGTTCAACATGCATATACCTGTGTGCATTCATATAATAACCCTTGCTTTGGTCAACTTGGTGGTCCACTTGTTGTTCAGTCACTAAGTTGTGTCTCACTCTTTGCGACCCCAAGGTCTGCAGCACACCAGGCTTCCCTGTTCTTCATGATCTACTGGAGATGGCTCAAATTCATGTCCATTAAGTCAATGATGCTATCTAACCATCTCATCCTTTGCCTCCCCTTTCATTTCCTTTCAGTCTTTCCCAGCATCAGGGGCTTTTCAAATAAGTCAATTCTTAGCATCATATGGCCAAAATATTGGAGCTTCAGCCTCAACATCAGTCCTTGCAATAAATATTCAAGGTTGATTTCCTTTAGTGTTGACCACTTTGATCTCCCTACTGTCCAAAGACTCTCAAGAGTCCTCCAGCACCATAATTCAAAAGCATGGATTCTTCAGCGCCCAACTTTCTTTATGGTCCAGCTCTTACATCCATATAGGATTATGGAAAAATCCAAGTTTTGACTACATGGACCTTTTTTCTGTCCATTTGTCTGCTAAATGATGTCTCTGCTTTTTAACACACTGTCTAGGTTTGTCATAGCTTTCATTCCCAGGAGCAAGCATCTTAATTTCATGGCTGCAGTTACTGCCCGCAGTGATTCTGGAGTCCAAGTTAAAAAGTCTGCAACTGCTTCAATATTTTCCCCTTTTATTTGCCATGAAGTGATGCCATGATCTTAGTTTTTTGAAAGTTGAGTTTTAAGCCTATAATTCATTAAAGTATTTTTCACTTTATAAATAAATTAACAAGTACTTATTCTGAAAATGACTATTAACTAAATAATAATAATAAGTTTTGGAGGATCTACATGCACATATTTTGCATATATAATATCTAATTCTCACACAATTCTGAAAGGTAGGTGTTACATGCACATTTTCTAGTTAAACTGAGTATCAAAGAGTTGACGTATTTAACTCTAATGAATGACAAATCTAATGAATGATAGAAATGGGGTTGCAATCCATATTTATTGACTTCAAAGGTCATTTCCACCCCTCAACAATTTTAACTCTTATTTTCAAAAAGGAAAACACGTAATCACAGTTAAGTCTATATATTATTTTTCCCCCTGTTATTAATGTACTCTCTGATTCATTCAGAGCTAAATATCAGCTGATAGTTTCTAAGTTAACATATGCTGATATACTCTGAAATGTTTGGAAATGAGATGCTCTGAAACTTAACACTTTATCCCTGTATCATTTTCCTCCAAGTACAAGGTTATTCTGACATTTACTATCCATTTTACAAGAAAAGAATTTAAAGAGGCAATTTGCATATTTTCTGATTTACCTGAGAGTTAGAAGTTCTCTACTGTTAGTCATTTAGAAAGTAGGTGTACCTATTTGAAATGACACTTTTTTTCTTCCTAATATTTTCTGGTATACACTTCCTGACACTTCATTGAGGGTGAATTACCTTCTCATTACTCATTTCAGAGGATAAAATAAAGAGGCATAATACAGGGCACATGCAGGTGTAGATCCAGGGAAGGCAAAGAATGTTATGCTCTAAAGACAGTCCTTTTTGCCACTAGTGAGGAAAGTTATTCAAAGTTTTCATTTAACTTAGTTCAGAAGCTTAATTTGAAATAGATATCTTATTACATATACATCACCATAATAATAATAATGTCTTCTGAAATAATTATAAATATGTAAAAATATATAAAATTTCATTTATTAAACTCCTAATGATTTACATTTGAATAGTTAATAGCAATTTAATGAGACAAGAATATGAGCTAATACTATTTTATCATGATTATCATAAGCGTCTCTGCAATTATCACCCACAAATAACCTCTGATAGTTTAAACAGGTATAATGTACAATATCCTTAACCATTGTGCTATCTCATAATTTGAAGCTTACAAACAGCAGACAGAAAATTTATATTAAATGCTAAAGTAAAAAAAAAAAAATCCAGTTCTTTATAAAATCAAGAATATATGTGTGAAAATATTATATTTTAAAATAACTTTGAAGAGGAATTCTGTTATAGTCTCTGGGAGAAAGAATAACAAAAGAAAAAAAAACACTAATATAATAATATGTTCATCACTCTAATCACTTATTATACAAACTAATTCCTATTAAGTTACAGATAAAAGTTTATATAAGTGACTGAAATAAGGAAATACATTTTAGAAAAAGGAGTACTTGATGAGAGTGTAGAAAAAAATAGATTATAGAACTAAAAAATTAGAAGATATCCTGAATAACCAAAGCAGTTGTGACAAAGAACAAAGCTGGAATATCACACTTCCTGGACCTGAGTTCAAGCTATACTACAAAGCTAGGTAATCAAGACAGCATAGTCCTGCCTCTCCCCACCCCGCCAAAAAAAAAAAACAAAATGAAACAAAACACAGAGATCACCAGAACAGAAATAAAGAGCTCTAACATAAACCCGTGCACATATGGTCTATTAATCTTTTACAAAGAAGACAAGAATATTCAATCAGGGAAAAGAGAGCTTTTTCAGTAAGTAATATCAGGAAAACTGAATAGCTACATGTAAAAGAATCAAACTAGACTATTTTGTGACACCACATACAAAAATAAGCTAAAAATGGATTAAAGATCTGAATGTAAGACTTGAAACTAAAAAACCAATAGAAGAAAACACAGGCAGTATGCTTTTCGTCATCAGTATTAGCAATAGTTTTTTTTTTTTTTTTGATCCTTTTCTTCATGGAAGGACAACAAAAGTAAAAATAAACAAATTGGATAATATCAAACTAAAAAGCTTCTTTACAGAAAAGAAAGTCATCAGCAAAGTGAAAATTCAGTCTAATGAATGGGAGAAGATATTTGCAAATGATATATCCAAAAAAGAGTTAATATGCAATATATATACATATACAAAGAACTCATACAACTCAATATAAAAACACCACATAATCCCATTAAAAAATAAGCATAGGACCCAAATAGGCATCTTCAAGTCAGAAGAGTTTTAAGCCTAAGAGACTGGCCACATGGTTCAATGTTTAGATGAGGTTGTGTCAGTTGTGGAGTATTATTGCAATTACGATGTGATTAGTAATATTTTACTAATTATCAGAGGAAACCAGATTTCACAGAGAAAATAAATAATTGAGAGGTGGAGAAGGGAAAGAAAATCTGTATAATATAAATATTGCTATTTCAAGAAATCTAGTATTGAAGAGAAAGAGAAAAAAAAAAGATATAGTAGCTCCATTCTAAAGGATAATCAAGAGTAGACTCCTCTTGTGAGCAGATGTTACTATTTGAGGCCATCCAACTTATAAGTAACATCACCCGTCTTGCCTGGCCTGTTCTCTCTCTTTAGGACAATTATAACCTGGAAGAAGAGCAGTGCCCTTTAGATTTCTGAGGAGGTTGCATTTGTTTTTTAGGAATGTGACAGTCCCAAAATAAACCCCTGCTTGCCTACTCAAGTCCTAGCTGAAGGAAAAAAAAAAAAGGAGTAGACAATCTCTGAGAAAGATAAGAGAAAGTATGTTTGATGGAGGAGGCTCTGGAGAAGCTGAGAGTAAACAGACTCAAGAGCAAAGGTGAAGGATTTAAAGATGGTGGAGGAGTAGGTGGATGTGGAGTACCTTTCTCTCCACAGATACATGAGGAATACACCTTCAGACACAGAAGTGCATGCAGAATACCAGCTGAGAGACGACAGGAGTATCTGGCCAGTGGAAAAGAATATATAGACCCATGTGAAACTTGGTAAGACAAAGGAACTAGGAGGAAAAGCAGAAGTGTTAGTGGGACTGGACCTGCCCTCAGTAGGTGGGGGACTGAAGCAGGAGAATGATCCCCACCTTGGAGCAATTGTCTGAGTCTGAGGAGAAACCTTTTAGGCTGAGTGTGAGACAACTGATCTGTGGCAGCCTAAGTGGAATGAGAATCAGACAGTCCTTGTCAGAGCCATACATACCCTGGACAAGGATGCAGGCTCCCTGGAAGGTACAGTGGCTTGGAGCTGGGGTTTAGGGATTGTGGAGCAATCCCAGGGCAAGGGTTGTTGTTTACTGTGGAGTGGATGTGAGAGAGGAGATTGTGGTGGGAAATGCCTGTGGAGGAAAGCTGGGCAGCCATGGAAGCAAGGTGATACTGCTGAGTCACGTGTAGGGGGTGGAGTCATCACCATAGCCTCTCTCCCCTCCACGCCAGCACTGGCAGCTGAACGATAGAGAGGCTGGCCCATCAAACACCTGATGCACTGAACTGCAGCCTAGGACCCCACCCAGTGTGCTCCTTTAAGTGACTGATGTGCTGAACAACAGAGAAGGACCCCAGGCAAGGGAGCTCTCTAAGTGCTGAATAGGCAAAGCTACATGAAAGACTGGTCAAAGAGGCCTTCTGACCTCCAGCTACAAAAGGCTTGAAAAATGACTCTGATAGGGCTATAATTCCCGCTGTGATCCATGTCCCTGCACACATGGCACCATCAGGGTCCCCACAAGCAAAGCAGCAGTGCCTCATTCATGCTCCACTCTCACTAGGGCAGAGCTGCAACAGGCAAGAAGTCTTGCATCTGTGTGTGCAGGGTTGCTTCAGTCAAGTCCAACTCTTTGCGACCCTGTAGACTGTGGCCTACCAGGTTTCTCTATCAGGGAGGGGGATTCTCCAGGCAAGAATACTGAAGCATATTGGCCAATATTGGTTGCCATATGCTTCTAGAGCACTATATTTCCTGCTGACCTAGTCACCAATTCCCCTGAGTATGTGGTGGTGCCAGAACCCCTGCCACCCAAGGAGCTTCATCACTTCCTCATCTGGCCTTCACAGGGGCAAACCCAAGCCATCCAGGGCAGCCTCAGGAGCAAACCTCAGTGGACAACCCAGATGCAGAAGTGGAAATAAAGCTACAATTGAAACCCAGGGGCAGTGTGGCTAAGGAAAAGACCCAAAACCTTCCCACCAGCTGTACAAGCTGCAGATTAAATCCACACAATCAATTAGGCAGCCTCTGTGCCTATGGAATGTATAAAAGGACACTGAGAGCTCTCAAAAAAGTAAATGCACTAGTTCTGATAGCTGTGGACCTTGGAGGCAAGAACACAGAAGGGTAAGACCAGATTAGAATCTGAGCTGCCCCCATTCTAGATCCAGAGATCAGCACAATGTTGGAGGGCATCCTAAGGAGGTGAGGTGGACTGTGACTCCCACCAAGGGAAAGGACTCTGAAAGCAGTGACTCAAGAAAAACATTTATCATTCCTATGTTTTGACTTGTGTAGATTCTATTGGATTCCCCTCCTCCCCCAGCCACCCTTGTTGTACTTGTCAAATTTATTGGCTCTATAAAATCGAATTAAGCTTTTGAGTGTTTTTTTTTTTTTTTCCCCCTCAGTCTCATTTTTCATTGTTCTTATAAGTCTCTGCCTCTGTGTTGGGTTTTTGCAGGTCTCTGGGGGTTTTCCTGTTTCCTTTTTCTTTCTATTTTTTAAATTTTAATTTTTGATATTTTAGCCTATTATTATTTTTTCTACATTTATTCCTTTGTTTGCTTTTCCTACTGTTTTTCCCCCTTGCAGTTAATCTTTAATGAATATAAATATTCTTTATCTACTTTTATTTAACCTTACATATCTATTCTTTCTTTCTTTCACTCCCTCTCAACATATTTGTTAGTTTTATTTTCATTGCTTTATGACAATTGGCACTTTGCTTTACTTTTTGTTTTCCAGTTTGTGCTTTAGTTAGTTTTGTCTTAACTGGTAGATACAATTTTTGCTTACCTTTGTTTGCTGGGTTAATCTATTGTACTTTATTATTGTTGGACTGTTTTGATTTTGCTTATGGGTATATATGTACATGTGTATATTCAATCACACTTTTTATTTTTGTTAAAAACTTCTGCCTCTATGGTGGGCTTTTGCAGTTCTGTATTTTTCTTTTTTTTTTTTTTTTAATCTCTCTCGCGTTTTTATAATTTTAAGTTGTTTTTTTAAACCTGCTATATTTTTTCTACATTTATTCCTCTGTTTGCCTTTACTACTATTCTTTTTGCCTTGCAGTTAATCTTTGCTGTATAGAAATCTTATTCATCTACCTCTATTTAACTTGCATATCTATTCTTTCTTTTCTTTCTTTCACTTCCTCTCAAAATATTTGTTAGTTTTTTTTTTTTTTTCCATTGCTTTGTTCCCCACTTGGCACCTTATTTTAATTTTGCTTTCCAGTTTGTGCTTTAGTTAGTTTTGTACTTAACTGGTAAATATAATTTTTGATTGCCTTTGTTCACTGGGTCAATCTATTGTATTTTATTTTAGTTGGACTGTTCTGACTTTGCTTATGGGTATGTATGTATATGTGCATATTCAATTATTTTAATATTATTTGCCTGATTTTGTAACTGCAATTTGTCTGGGATTCCTCTTTGGTTTCTCACTTTTGGGCATTTGTTTTAAGCTCACTTAATGCCATAACAAACCACTTGTGGTAACTTCGTTCATGACCAGACATCAAGCCCTGAGCCTTTGGAGTGGGAGCACTGAATCAAGGACCTTAGACAATCAGAGAAGTAACCTTATGGAGTAACAAATAGTGAAAACTTACACAAAGGAAACCATTTGAGTATAAGATCCAGCATCACCCAATCATCATTAGCACCCTATGCAGGACCTCTCATCTAAACAACAACAACAAAAAAATACAAACACAGTCATCTGCAGAAAGGATTACCACCTCAGTCAATCTTGCCTAACAGATAAAAAACAAGCAAACAAAAAACTCAGCACAAATCTCACCCTATATGAAGCTTACACACATCACTGGATCAACTTTAGGAGGGCAGAAACCAAAAGGAAGAAAGAATTCAACCTTGAAGACTGGGAAAAGGAGACCTCAAACACAATAACTTAAAAGAAAATAATGAAAAGGCAGAGAAATACTACACAAATGAAGAAACAAATTAGAAACACAGAAGATCAAATAATGAAGAGGAAATGGGCAAACTACCTGAAAAAGAATTTAGAATAATGATAGTAAAGATAATGTAAAACCTTGAAAACAAAAGGGAGAAAATGCAAGAATCAATTAACAAAGACCTAGAAGAATTAAAGGATAAACACAGACAACACAATTACTGAAATTAAAAAAAATACTCTGGAAGGAATCAATAGCAGAATACTTGAAGCAGAAGAACGAATCAGCGAGCTGGAAGATAAAATGGTGGAAATAATTTCTGAAGTGCAGAATAAAGTAAAAATAAAAATAACTGAAGATAGTCTCAGAGACGTCTGGGACAATATCAAACACACCAACATTCAAATTACAGGCATCCCAGAAGATGAGAAAAAGAAAGGGTATGAGAAATTTTTGAAGAGATTATAGTTGAAACTTTCCCCAACATGGAAAAGTAAATAGTTAATCAAGTCCAAGAGACACAGAGTCCCACACAGGTAAGCCCAAGGAGAAACATGTCAAGACATATATTAATCAAACTAACAAAGACTAACCACAAAGAAAAAATATTAAAAGCAGCAAGTGATAAACAACAAGTAACATACAAGGGAAACACCATATACTTAACAGCTAATCTTTCAGCAGAAACTCTGCAAGCCAGAAGGGAATGGCAAGATTTTAAGTACTGAAAAGGAATAATCTATAACCAAGATTACTGTACCTAGCAAGGATCCCATTCAAAATTAATGGAGAAATAAAAAGCTTTCCAGACAAGCAAAAGTTAAGAGAATTCAGTACCACCAAACCAGCTTTATAATAAATGTTAAAGTGAGTTATATAGTCAAGAAATACAAGAGAAGAATAAAGATCTTCAAAATCAATCCCAAACAATTAAGAAAAGTGCAATAGAACATATATATCAATAGTTACTTTAAATGTAAATAGATTAAATGCTCCAACGAAAACACAGAGATGGCTGAGTGCATACAAACACAAAACCCAAATATATGCTGTTTATAAGAAACCCACTTCAGATCTAAACACACATATAGACTGAAAGTGAGAGGATAGAAAAATATATTCCATGCAGATGTGAAACAAAAGCTGGAGTAGCAATCCTCATATCAGACAAAATAGACCTTAATATAAAGAAGATTACACGAGATAAGGAAGGACACTATCTAAATATCAAGGGATCCATCCAAGAGGAAAAACAACTATAAATATCTATGCACCCAGCATAGGAGCACCTGAATATATAAGGCAAACACTAACAGACATAAAAGGAGAAATTGACAGTAACAATAATAGAAGGAGATGTTAACACCTCACTCAGACCAATGAACAGGTCATCAAAACAGAAAATTAATAAGGAAACACATATCTTAAATGATTAATTAGATGAGATGGATCTCATTGATATCTTTAGGACATTCCATGCAAACGCAGAAGAATACACCTTCTTCTCAAGTGCACATGGAACATTCTCCAGAATAGACCACATTTTGGGTTACAAGTCAAATCTTAGTAAATTTAAGAAAATTGAAATCATATCAAGCATCTTCTCTGACCAAAATGCTATGAGATGACATGAGATATCAATTACAAGAAAAAAAAAACTGTAAAAAACACAAACACATGGAGATTAAGAAGTATGTTCTAAATAATAAACAAGTTACTGAAGAAATCAAAAGAGAAAACAAAAAAAATTCTAAAAACAAACGACAGTGAAAACATGAGAACTCAAAACCTACATTATGCAGCAAAAGCAGTTCTAAGTGGGAAAGAAAATTGAAATCATATCAAGCATCTTCTCTGACCAAAATGCTATGAGATGACATGAGATATCAATTACAAGAAAAAAAAACTGTAAAAAACACAAACACATGGAGATTAAGAAGTATGTTCTAAATAATAAACAAGTTACTGAAAAAAATCAAAAGAGAAAACAAAAAAAAAAATGCTAAAAACAAACGACAGTGAAAACATGAGAACTCAAAACCTACATTATGCAGCAAAAGCAGTTCTAGTGGAAAGTTTATAACAATGCAATCTTACCTCAAGAAACAAATAATACATAGAATAGAAAACCTAACTTTACATGTAAAACAATTGGAAAAAGAAAAACAGGAAAACTCCAAAATTAGTAGAAGGAAGGAAATCATAAAGATCCAAGCAGAAATAAATGAAAACAAAACAAAACAAACAAACAAAAAATTAAAGAAACAATAGTACTGATTAATAAAACTAAAAACTGGTTCTTTGAAAAGATTAAAATTGACAAATCTTTAGCTAGACTCATCACATAAAAAGAGAGAAGAATCAAATCAACAAAACTAGAAATGAAAAAGGAAAGGTTACAGCAGACAATACAGAAATACAAAGGATTAGAAGAGACTATTATGAACAATGATATGGCAATAAATGGATAACATGAAAGAAAAGGACAGATCCTTATAAAAGTTCAATCTTCCAAGACTGAACCAGGAAGAAATAGAAATTATGAACAACCCAATCCAGTACTGAAATTGAAGTTGTGATCAAAAATCTCCCAAAAAACAAAAGTCCAAGACCAGATGGCTTCACAGTAGAATTCTGTCAAGCATTTAGAGAAGAGCTAATGCCTATCCTTTTAAAATTCTTTGAAAAAATTGCAGAGGAAGCAATATTTTCAAACTCATTCTTTGAGGCTTCCATCACTCTAATGCCAAAACCAGACAAAGACAACCCCATACAAGAAAAATACAAGCCAACATCACTGAGTAACATAGATGCAAAAATCTTCAAAAAATTTTTGGCAAACATAATTTAGCAACACATCAAAAATTCATACACCATGATCAAATTGTGTTTATTCCAGTGAGGTAAGGATTCTTCAATATATGCAAATCAATCAACGTGATATACCATATTAACAAATGAAGGATAAAAACCATATGATAATCTCAATAGATGCAGAAAAAGCCTTTGACAATATTCAGAACCCATTTATGATGAAAACTCTTCAAAAAATGGGCATAGAAGGAACCTACTTCAACATAGTAAAGGCTNTTCTGGTAGTCCCATCTCTTTCAGAATTTTCCACAGCTTATTGTGATACACACAGTCAAAGGCTTTGGCATAGTCAATAAAGCAGAAATAGATGTTTTTCTGGAACTCTCTTGCTTTTTCCATGATCCAGCAGATGTTGGCAATTTGATCTCTGGTTCCTCTGCCTTTTCTAAAACCAGCTTGAACATCAGGGAGTTCACGGTTCACATTTTCCTGAATCCTGGCTTGGAGAATTTTGAACATTACTCTACTAGCATGTGAGATGAGTGCAATTGTGTGGTAGTTTGAGCATTCTTTGGCATTGCCTTTCTTTGGGATTGAAATAAAAACTGACCATTCCAGTCCTGTGGACACTGCTGAGTTTTCCAAATTTGCTGGCATACTGAGTGCAGCACTTTCACAGCATCATCTTTCGGGATTTGAAATAGCTCCACTGGAATTCCATCACCTCCACTAGCTTTGTTCGTAGTGATGCTTTCTAAGGCCCACTTGACTTCACATTCCAGGATGTCTGGCTCTAGGTGAGTGATCACACCATCGTGATTATCCAGGTCATGAAGATCTTTTTTGTCCAGTTCCTCTGTGTATTCTTGCCACCTCTTCTTAATATCTTCTGCTTCTGTTAGATCCAGACAATTTCTGTCCTTTATCGAGCCCATCTTTGCATGAAATGTTCCCTTGTTATCTCTAATTTTCTTGAAGAGATCTCTAGTCTTTCCCATTCTGTTCTTTTCCTCTATTTCTTTGCATTGATCACTGAAGGCTTTTTTATGTCTTCTTGCAATTCTTTGGAATAGCAAGAAACTCCTAGGTATTTTAAAAGGTGAGACAATAAGCTTCTGAAAGGTCAGCCTCATTCTAGTGCCTGGGAAACCAGCAGGCATGTGAATACTGAGGGAGTTAGAGAAAGAATTATAGAACGAAGCTTGAGCTACTGCATCTATACAGCTTTATATTAAGAAATACAGACTAAGGTCTTAAGGTTTAAAATTCACTTTTCTCTTTTTGTAATTACTCTGACAAAAGCAATTACAAATTGGAAGACCCCAAATATTCATGAGCTAAAGCAATGAAATTATCCTTTTGAGGAACTGATTTCAAAGAAATCATATGTGTTATTCCACCATTACAACTTTCCTCAGTCGAAACAGTGCTTACTTCCCATTTCACAATGTGGCATGAGACTAATACAGCCAGATGGAAGCAGCCTGAATAGCATGATAAAAATCTCTCCCCATTTCTTCTTTCCAACAACATACCACAGTCAGATGCCACTGAAGATTTAACAAGCTACATATGAAGCAAAAAAGTATATTGTATATACTCTCTCAGGAGAAAAAAGTAGACATTTGAGTCACTACAGCAACTTAACCTCTCCTATCATCCTAAAGGTCTCTCTGCCGTCAGCCACCACGCTTCCATTCAAAGCAGATTAGCCTGATTCAGCTAAAAATAAGATCATGTAACCTGGGAAGGAATGGAGAAACAGGAAAAGATGTTTATATGCTCAAAGTGACAGGAGCAGTATGACTATAAATTTGAACAGTGATTCAAGATAGGAGTAAATGAAAACTTCAGGCTAAAAAACAAGTCAGAAAAGAGGCTGTGGTTCTTGGAACAGTCTTCCAGTGACACTCCATTTTAAGCATTTTTCTTTTTGCCCACACCGTAAGGCAGAGTAAACAATCTCTCATCAAAACTTGACAACAAACTCGCAAAAATCAGTGAGGTCTGAGCATCAGAGCCAGCCATTGTCCCAGCGGCCAACACTGACAGTCCTCCAAGGGTGGGAAAGCCAGAATACCCTTTCTGGGGCCAGGAGGCCAAAAAAGAAATTACTATCTTGAGATGTAACTCAAATATTAGAACCAGAAAGGGTTACCATCAGCAAGCAGAGCTCATAAAATCTAAGCCACACACAGACTCCTGCTGGGTCCAGGAGCAAGGTTTGAAAGCTTCAAGATAGAGCTGTTGTCTTAACAGACAGGTTTCTCCCACTCAGGAGTAGGGTAATATAGTAATTGTGATAGAGGATATACTGAAGAGAAAAAACAAAAATCAACATACCAGCAACAGTTAGAAAATAAAGATACATAGAGAGATACACAGATAAAGATACAGAGAGATAAAGATATTCAATTATCTATATATCTATCTCTATATACCTCTAGTTCTGAATGCATAAAAGGCAGAGACTAACTGGAAAACTCATGGCTAGCACACTGATGGGGTCCAAGCCAGTGCCAAAGGAAAACATCACACAGAGTCAAAAACACCCCTGAACTTCTTCCAGGACTGAGAGTCAACCCACCATTATGTCTCAAGGCTGGAACAAATCTTTTATCTCCTTGGATGAGCATCAGACACTACTGGCCATATGAGTGGAGAAATGGATTTTTACCCTCCAACACTATAAACACACTCCAAAGCACCCAGATGCTCACATTTGGAAGATACTCAAGAGCTGAGATCAACCAGAGAAAAGCTGATTTAACTCTCACATCAAAAGCTGCCTCAGGGCCATAACCTCATTGAGCAGGAAGAGAGGGGAAACTGAGGCCTCACTCCGTGTCTCCAACACTCTCTCTGTGTTCATTTCTCTTGGCATCCACCTCTCTACTCTCCCTTTGCCATCTTGCAAAGCACCATATCAGGTAGGCGAAGTGGGAAAAGCCCTAAAGAAAGGGAAATGTAAAGGAAACCCTGACCAGTGCTGAAGCTATGCCTCTGCCCACTTGTAGCTGTGTGTGTGTTTAAAATCTCCTAGTGATGTGGGTCTGGCCCTGTGGAACCTGTTGCTCTTCTCCTCTCTATTTTAGTCATCATCTTTATAGTTATTCATCAGGCTGAAATAAACCATTTGACAACCCATATCCAGGTCACACATGGGTAGTTTCAGTTCTTCCCAACTAAATTTCTTGATTCTAAATTATTCAGCAGAAGACTCTTCAACACTGTACATGCAGAAAGAAAACAAATCATGTGAAACAGCTGACCACACAGGTTCAATTTTAGTGCCTGAACAAGTCCCACCCCAGCCCTGTCTGGTAGGTCACCAGATCACACTAACTGCTATTACACTGGAAGCACCCACTCTGACAAATTCAGACTTAAATTGAAGAAAGTGGGCAACACCACTAGACCATTCAGGTATGACCTAAATCAAATCCCTTATGATTATACAGTGGAAGTGAGAAATAGATTTAAGGGTCTAGATCTGATAGATAGAGTGCCTGATGAACTATGGAATGAGGTTC